>JARFOD010150345.1:0-26548 GCA_031763545.1 Mopalia muscosa | reverse complement strand
TAGGTAAAAATTAACCAATAGCTATCCATAAGATAACTAACGAAAGTAGACAAAAATTAGCCAATAGCTATCCATAAGAAAACTAATGAAAGTAGGCAAAAATTAACAAATAGCTATCCATAAGATAACTAACGAAAGTAGACAAAAATTAACCAATAGCTATCCATAAGATAACTAATGAAAGTAGGCAAAGATTAATCAATAGCTATCCAAAAGATAACTAACGAAAGTAGACAAAAATTAACCAATAGCTATTCATAAGATAACTAATGAAAGTAGGCAAAAATTAACCAATAGCTATCCATAAGATAACTAACGAAAGTAGGCAAAAATTAATCAATAGCTATCCATAAGATAACTAATGAAAGTAGGTAAAACATTGCCTAAGTGAAAGGTACTGTATATGAAGACCTGCTATACAGATAGTGTACAGAGGAATGAATCCAGCTTGAATCTATGTAATCTAGCCAGACAATAATAAACTATGGCTGATATAGCTGACGCCACAATTATTAAACTGTTTATAACTTATTTTTCTTTGCCTGATCCGGCAAGGATGTGGCCACGAGACAAGAAATATGTGTCAAAAAAGAGGCAGACATTGACTGTTAAGACATCTTGGAAGCTAATATCAGACTTTTATAGTCCAGTCTAAATCAGTTAATGAACTTTCCCTTTAAATGAAATATTCTTGGAATATAGGAGGTATTCATCAAGTTACATATAATGAGGTAAAGAAAAGGTTTTTTTTAACTAGAAGTCTTATATAAAAGAACAGGCACAAAAAATGTCAAAAGATTTTGTTGAAAATAACAACACTTAATGATAGAATTTCTAAGAAAACGGATCAATGTACAATATTATTTAGACGAGAAATTCCACTGGTTACCCACACTCCTGTTGGTAATGAATCCCATACGGTTCTGTTTCCAGTGGGCTTAACAGGAGGGAAACAAACCCAGTTAAGTTCCCAAAGGAAGTATCAAACACACTGAAACAATAGCCATTCTGGGGAGAGTGTCACAGAATGGGGTGAATACAAACTCCATCAAAATGAAATCTCCCTTTATTAAACTTTAGAATGCGTTCAACAGAAGTTTGGTTGACATGGATTTTAAAAAGTTGTCTAGCTTATAGATGATAAGCCATATTTGTAAACATTAGCTGATAACAGAATTTGTGTTAGTAAAAGACTTGCTGTTCACAAATACACAATCAGAAGTAATGGTATAAATTAAGGATCTGTGTGTGAGATAACATATTTATTTCAACTTCCAAATCTCTTCTATATTTTCCTGGAAATTAATTTTATTTGTGTACAGATAGATTCAGAAAATCAAATCAAGTAGTACTTTACTTCACAAATGACTACCTCAAAGGGTGACAAATATGCTAAGTGTTACTCCTATAATATCAAATTGTTTTTAAAACATGTTAACACTTAATGTAATGTGAAATCTACAATTAAAAAAAAATCCCAAAAGACATCACACATAATCCAAAATAAAGTATTTGTTCTAACTGATGTTTATTCTTATAACAGTTCATGTTCTATTAATCGTTTAGGTTACCTTAGATCATTTTGTATCCCCATTTTCTGGAAGCCCAGTGTTATTAGGTTATAGCACTGATGAATCTGTCCTATGTTGTTGTAAATACTATACCACTTGTTATTTTATGTTGCTGGTTATCAGGGAATCATCAAACCACTCTCAGATATCATGAAATAACAGCAGACAGAGTCAAGCTGTCTAAAGATATACACATATTATAAACAAGAGTTCTTTTGGTGTGACTATCGGTCCTCCTTAAAAGTTGGCCAACTGCCTTCCTTTGCCAGCATAAAAGGCTTCATATTTTGGAGAATTTAGAACAGTCCACTGGAGCCACCTTGTGTCTATCATAAACTTCTGACATACAAGGGAAATATTCTCTGCTTTATATGGCTCCAATTCATGAGCAGATAACAAGGCCTGCTCACTAGTCCAGAAACATAAACTCACTAACTTTTTACAAGGCCTGTCCAGGTATTCAGTTATTCTCACTAGGCCTCCTCCGTAATCAAGAACCATCAACTTTTAACAAGGCCTGTCCAGTATTCAGAATCACCAATTCACCAACTTTTAACAAGGTCTGCCCAGTAACCAAGAATCACCAACTTTTAACAAGGCCTTCCCAGTTACCAAGAATCACCAACTTTCAACAAGGCCTGCCCAGTAACAAATAATCACCAACTTTAACAAGGCATGTCCAGTAACCAAGAATCATCAACTTTTAACTAGGCCAGCTCAGTAATCAAGAATCACCAATTCACCAGCTTTTAACAAGGCATGTCCAGTAATCCAGAATACTCAATTCACCAACTTTAAACAAGGTCTGCTCAGAATTCTAGTCACTGTTCTCACATAGCTTTTAAATGTATTCAACAAGTTCCTTCAGATTGCTTACATCTTCTAAAACCATTATAATGGTTGTCTATCATTGACCAAGTCATCACACATTGGTGTATTTTAATATAAATCATGAACAAGTTTAGACCTTTATCCAGACAGGAAGTATCTGAATGGGTTTCAAAAATAATGACAGTCGACAAAAACAGGTTTTGTGAATATTTTACCAGTTTGTCAGTTTTGATGTTTTGCAAAAAGCATTTTTGGACCAATATGTATAAGTCAACATTTATGTCATATATTTGTGTTGCATTAGATAAGTATATTCTATCAGAAAATTCTGCTAGAAAAGGATTTGCAAGTTTTAAAGTGTTTTCCTAAGACAGACGACCTTCTAACCTAATGTTTTTTTTTCCCTCCTTTTTTTTTTGGGAAGGAGACTTTCTTGTTCAGACCAAATTACCTAAAATTAAAAAAAAGGGTGACTTCGTTTTAAAATCTAATTATTATAGTAGAGCTTTTGTTGAAACTTTTATAGCCAGAAATGGCGACTAAGTGCCTCATGTCCATAATGCACCAGAATTTCTAATCTTCATCTCAAATCTTCTCAAGTGCAAAGTCTAATCAAGCAATCAGTAGGCAGCTTATTTCTAGTTATATTTATAGTTTATACACACCGCCACTTCCAGGAATGTCAGATCTTTTACAAGATTGGACTGTTAACAAACTATATACACAACACTTCTTTGCTTGATTTTGGTTTCAGCAAGTTTATGGAAAGAAAGAAAGTACATGTTCTTTCAAACAAAGAGAGCTCTGTGGGTAATATGTTTGTTTGTTTGTTTGGGGTTTAACATACTCCAGGGTATTTCACTTATATGACGATGTGCCAGCCCAACGGGTGAAGGAAACCACCCTTGTTACCACTGGCAACAAAGAAAGACAGGACAAATACAGGACGACAACAACAGGACGCAATACAGACGCCACAAACAGATCGGCTTCCTGTTCCCGTTTAGCTCTGAGAGCACCAGGGCAACATGAAACTCCCTCCAACCGCCCGTCTGTGGGGAATATGAGTGCTTTTGACTAATTCTATACATGTCTAACAACTAATTTTCTTCTTTTGATTTTCTTGGATAAAATTTGCCAGTTTTACTTAAATATTGCTTAGTTGCCACAATGTCTGACTCACTGATATTCAACTATTATCGTTGATACTTAGAAGTTCTTTCGTCTATGTTCCTAGTATCCAGCAGAGAAACAGGCAGATATCATCTCTGGTGAGAAAGATGGTCCCTAGCAGATACATACCTTATTTAAAGACATGCATGTGTTTTTGTCAAAGAGATCCTGCCTCATCAACCAAATCTATTATTAAGTCAGAAAGTAATTATAACTTCAAAGACTTCTGACAACACATGGTTTAATTCAGGGTAGATGGAGATCATCATTTGAACGCCTTAAACATACTCTAAAGAGCCAGAAGGGAGGTAATATAGGTCCCCAGCTTGAGATCATTTGTAGTTTTCATTAAGTTCATAACACAAAACGATCAGGTTCATTTTTTTTTTAAGAGTGATGTGAATACAGATGTTATTTTTGTTTTTATTTAATATTTTTTTTATTTGTTTAAAAATATGAAAAAGTAAAAAAAAAAGAATTGCACCAATATGACTTCACTGGAAGGGACGGTGGATATAATTATGTGTATGAGTTGTAGGTAGGCAGATGGTTGAGGTCTGAAATTGGACCTGGGGTTAGTTGAGGAGTTTACCTGCAGGGTTATAGGTCTGGCCCCAGGGCGATAAACTGGTTTTATATCTTGAGGGCAGATAACCTGAGGGAAGGTTAGTCTGAATCCTGGAGGGTATACCACTGTGCAGATCAGACCATTATCAAAGAGAATCCACTGACTAGAGTTGGTAAACATACTCCTCACTGGGAATGTCTACAGTCTAAAGACTTCCTTTGTTCTAAACCTTTTATCCAAACTATTCCTTACTTTGGAGAATAATTCTATTTTCTTTGTCTTTCACACAGATATGAAGGCTATTTGTGAATTAAATAACATGATATGTGTGCTATTGATGTAAGTGACGTTTCTTCACAACCTCTGATAGTTTGTTTAGACAAAAGGTGACACAATCAGATAAATATTCATGGAAGTCTGCATAATTGATCACATTTTACATGAATGGCAGGATTTTTATATTCCCATGTACCAAGCCTTGGCTCTAAGCAAAGGGTACTAGCAACAGCTGAAACATTGGCAAAATGGAAATACAGAATGAAAAGAGATGTGCCTAAAGTTATAATACATCTGATGAGTACAACAGAGAAGAACATGATGTTAATAAATAATGTATTCTGACACAAGTCTGAATCTGTTTTGTGAAAATGCATCCAAGCAGTTTGACATCACTCTATAAGCCTTTATTGTCTACTAGTCACTATGGAAACATATTCCAGAGAGTTATATATATAACACATCTTCACAAAAAGGGGACAATATTGACTCAGGCTAAGTATCCCTCCAGACATACTAAACTCTTTTTACAACTCCACCTTATGACCCTTGCCTTTCAATGACTTAAGCAGACCAGCTTGTCAGTAAAATGTGTGCCAATAGATTGAACAAATCACCCCTGAATAAGTCTAGGAAAGGGAATGTCAAGAAATGTGTCAAACAACCTCCAAGAATATTTTAATGAGTAAATTCAGTCTGTCACTATTTCTGTAAGGCATCTAACTATTTCTGTAAGGCCATTGAGATGAGGTGCCATGGTTCTGTGACATGTACCTATTTACCAGTAGAGCACCAGTGTCACCCTTTACAAGCATCTCCATGGCGAAGACTTTCCTTATTCAATGCTGGTTACATCCGTATTTAAAATAGAAAGCAATACAAGATAGACTCTGCTACTTAGCCTTGGTTAAAAACACCATAAATGTCAACTGATGTCAACCTGACAGATTTGTTGGACATTTTTTTGTTACAGGTTTTGGCAAAAACATTGAGATTTAGCAATAGCTATGGTTATGCTTGCATATATAGCATTTGATTTTGACAGGCAGCTTGTCAGAAAGCAACAGTCAAATTGTTTACTTTAAATTTTGTCACACAGTTATTCCTTACAGACCCCTGACACTCTGAGAGTTTGTTTGTGGTTACCATCTGTCAATGCCGGGAAAAAAATCTACACATTTCTGGTAAACTAATTATATAGGTGCCTCCACTTTCAACAGCCATCCAACAAAGGTTTTAACATTAACTAAATCAAGAATGGCATTATCAGGCATAGTAATTTGAGATTGATTGGTGTTTTACGCCATGCTTAACAGTATTTCTCTTATGTGACAGACACATATGCCGGCAATAACTGACACTAGCACAAGCTGACAACCATAAAATGTGAGGTGTTTTGAATCTGTTGGAAGGTTGATTTCCCTCCAGTGCTAAGAAAAGACTGCTACTCTTGAAACAAACTGCCCTTAATAAGATGGCCATAGCAATTGGAGGATATTAAAGCATAGGATAGGGCATACCAAAACAAGGACAATTCATCAGATAATAAACCATTTACTGTAACAGCCAGCCCTTTTATTCAACTTATCTGAAGTTATGTGTAACATAAGAACTTAACTGCTTAGACAGCCTTCTGAACAGCAGCATAAACAGCCCGGTAACGTTTAGCGGTTGACAGTTAACCTTATACACAACTTTATCATTATCTCCAAAATCTAAGTTTGAAAAGTTAGGGTATAGCGACCAGACTGTGGCCGCTCCACCACATACAGGCTGGTAACACCATTGGTTGCTTCCAACATCTTTTTTTTTACACTCTTAAACAAATAAGCTGTGGTGATAAAATGGTAATAAGTTGTCAGGGACAGAATGTCTGAGAGCCTAACTCCAAAGGGGGGCAGAATCCTGATTACTTTCTGCCAAGGCCTTTACACCAAGCTAGCCACATCAAAGTGAGGATTACACTGTAGTCCACAATTCATCTGGTCAACATACTTGATAGAACTGTCAGGGCTGTGCCTACATCTAAAACCTCATCATAAACCAACAATATGAAGATCCGTTAAGCTAGAGGCAACATGTGTTAAATGAACAAAACAACCCACTGATTTTGTAGGCGGTTTAGGACGACTAAGAAAGAGGCATGTAATATTATTGGAAGAGCACAGCTGATTTAATTATGCATGAAACTACTGAGACAAACAACATTTCTTAAATAGGACAATGGATAACAATAACCCTATAATAATAAGTTTATTCTATCCAAAGTATACGCCTAACAAGTAAAGCTCAGAACATAAGTTTTAGTCTGCTGATAAATTAATTAAATACGCCCTGCAGATAAGGTTGAAAAATTTGGTCTATTCTGTCCATATGTAATATTCTATAACCTGCTTTTCAAAATGTTGTATAGTAATTAATGGAAAAACAGGGTGAATCATCTACTCCTACATTTGAAGATGTTAATTATTTTAAGTGTGTACCGCTTGACTCGAGTTTGACACACTCCAATTTTAAGTTCATGTTATCAACTGGCAAATGCAATGGTTGTTTACAAACAAACTCATTCTTGATCTTTTTTTCACCAATCGTTGTTTATAAAATGGTTTGATCAGAGCTTAGCAGACCTATTCTGTCATCAGATTTCTTATCTCTGCAGTTCACATGGATGTGCTATCTTCAGGTTTCTCAATAATTTCAGAGATTAATTTTAACACCCTAATTGATCATTAAACTTCCTCCTTATACCACAATTCTGTTGTCTCTGACATACCTTCTGGACACTCATATACATCAACATGAATCTCATACATTGAAACAAAGTGATGGTTATAATACAATTATTAGTAAAGAACCACAAAGCTTGCCCACTGTCCAATCATTTTACTCGGTTTATGTTTCAACTATAAGAGGATAAAAAAGGACTGTTTTTCAGTTGATATGTTTGTTGGTGATGTTGGCCAGTATATATCAATTTTCTGTCAATGTATTGGGTTTTTCTCTACATTATTCTGTTCAAATTATTAGAAGTTTTGGAGTAGGCCTTCAATCTCACCTTCAGTTTCTGACAGTAATAAGGCTGGCCAGGTTTAGCAGCCTCAAGAAGCAGAGGGTATTCAAGATAAGACTGGCAGCTCAGGTGCCTCTAGTCACCTCTTAACCTACATCTAACCAAATTCACACACACATCAGCTCTGAAGAGTTCATTTGCTATTAAATTCACAATCAAAATGTTAAATCTTTCCCACCAATCTGTAAGTGATAAAATTTTAAACCTCAATTCAAAAGTTCTTTGTACAGATTTGACATTGTTATCACCATTGTCTCAATAATCTATTTTATTCAAAGAAATGAAGAGAAGCATATTGGCTATAGATGTAGCTGTGTGGAGAGACTAGATGCAGCGACCACTTGGTTATTCATTGGCTATAGATGGACAGGAAGATTGGAGAAGTTGATGAGAAATTTCAAAGGCATATTTCTGTGACACTTCGTCTGATAACACAGGAGACTGTTTTATGTAGGCGGCTATCTCAGACAATCAGCAGGAGCTAACAGGTACGCCAAGTTAACTAAACCAAGAGCAGTTTTATTCTGGCTACCTATACAACAATTTCCCATCCTGATTTCCAATTGAAAACTTCAGTTCAAACTCTTCCATTTTTTCATTTAATTTAAATTTATTTCAAACTTAATTTTTTTCATTTGATTGGAATTAAGGTTCCAAAAAGTAATCAATTTGAAGTCTTTGGCTAATTGCACAGTATAAAGACAATTAACCCATCATTTGATTGAAGAGTTTATGTAAACCGAAAAACTAGATTTCAAAACCAGCATATAACCCGATCAAACTATCATAAAACTTGGTAGATGAGCAATACAGCACAGTTTACCCATCAGCAAATCGGACTACAATTTTCCAGAGCTTAGTCAGTGGGTGCAGCATCTGGCCTGGAGATAAGAAACTAAGTATGTCAGTATTATTCATCTTTACGGGGAATATTTCACACTAACTGGACAGTTGGGGAGGCCATGTTATCCATCTTACTATCATCCAAACTAAGAAATGGTTATCTGGAGCAGAAGCAATGACTGCACAGGGATGTAAATCGCTTTTGCAACTGACCAGAGGGTATTAATAGCAAAAAGGTTTGAGGTAAAGGTCAGCAGATTGGTACTGGGAACAAGTTAACCAGATGTCCAGCTAGCGTTTACCATTGTTTGCCATCACACCAAAAGCCCCCCTGCTGAATCCACAGACTCTTCAGATTTCACCAAACTGAGGGCAAACATCAGGGAACCAGCAGGAGAGCCACAAGCCATTTGTACTCTCCCTCTGGCCATCACAAGAGGGCCTCTATAACAAACCCTGAGAGCCCCTTCTACAAATCTGGTCAATATCCCTCTGCAACATTCTATGGATAAGGTCAACACTCTGACCAGCACTTGCTACATTAGAAACTTTGGGTATCATCTACAAGGTATATTCATTCATACAGCACATATAGTAATTGCTTTCAGTTTAACTAGATGAATTGAAGTATTAAAACACAATACAAAATGAGATATTAAAACGGTATGAACAGGACATTACCACAAAGTTCAATCTTTTAAAAATAAACTAATTTCTGACACAATCAAATAAAGATGATATAAATATGTTATGTTGAAAATTATACTATGAGACAAATGATCCAGTAATATGTAATGAAATCATGGCAGAATGGAAGCCATGTTTTATTTAGTTACCTGGCTAGGTAATGATTCATCCAGATCTCTTGAGTTAGTGTGGGTTGTGTTACAGTTAGAATGGTCATACATATTAGTTGGAGGAGGCTTAATGTAATATTTCAATATGTGTCCGTCTCGTTTCCAGTACATCAGATGAATTAAGCGGGGAATCAGGAAGGTGACTAGGAGATAGGAAAGCAACAAGGGATATTTCTAAGGGGACTAGATTACCATTTGAGCAGTGTGAATAATACATGCTCTCTCCACTGATGCCATCAACTATCTTTTCACACACTGAAATAATTCTAACTAAAAACTTTTCTCGAAAAACTGACAAGATTTTGCTGAGAAAGAAGCATGCTATATGTTACTTAACAATTAGATTAATGTGTGCCTTTTATGCCATGTATAATTCTGTCACAAAGACTTAGTTAGGCTTAAACTTCTGTTTTAAAAGAATAACAAACAAAAACATCAAAAACAAAAAAAGAAAAAAAGAAAAAAAGAAAATAGCAACATCATTACCACTTTCTAAGGGGCTGCATTTGCAAGTCCCTGAAAGTTCAATACGTTTATTTTGTATAGTTCCATATGATTCAGAAGGTAACTAGAAACATTTATTCTATAATCCCCAGTAGGCCTACCTCGTGGCAAGATTCCAAAACCAATATTATAGAAGGAGCAACTGTTGAATTAGAAGCTAATTTACCAGGGGAGAAGTAAACTCAGCTAATCAGCATCACTTTGAAATATTCCATTCGTTCAACAAACGATTGACCTGAAACAAAATCTCCCCTTGATACCTTAATTATTGTCCCAAACCAGAGAGTAAGTAGTACCTGGACAAAATCAACAAATACAGTAGTTCTTAGACTAAAGAAAATTTCTGTAAACATAGGTAAATAGAGGCAATCTTTACTGGATGACACATCAGGTTTCATTACAGTTAAAGGCAGAAACAGTGTGTCCTTGAACTCAGAACATATTAATTCAGACCCTGGTCTTAACAAAAGAGTTGACATATCCCTCTCTGAGATCGTAAACATATAAATACATTGAAGATTTGAGCGCGATGACATATCATTGCCACAGTCATTTATCTTTGAGAATAGACAACTATTTAGATGACGTACCAGGCCAAGAGTTTTCTGTTGGGCCAATAACACTTTTTTAATCAGGTAGAGAAAAAAAGAAAGAAAGCAACTCAATTTTATTTGCTTGACTAAACAATATCTGAATATATCAAGAACCCTGCATTACCCCTGTCAAGAGAAGATATCACAGTAGTATGATCAAAAGAATATCAGAATTTAGTCATTTGGAAACTAAAAGCTTCATTATGCTCCTAAATAACTCCCAGATAAAGGGGTAGAATTTTTAGATTTGGATAAATATGATTTCCATAATGATGTAGATAAAACAGCAATTTATCACAAAAAAACATTTTGAGGAATCTTTTTTGTGACAAGTGATGAACAGTGAAGTGAAGGAGTGCAGGCCATTTTGATTCTGGTGATGACAATGATGAAGTAGCTGCTGGCAGTAGCTATCACAGAATTCTGGTCCTAGTATTAACAAAATGGTTTCCAGATTAAACAGCCCAGCAGTGGAATCTTCTCCAACACAGACTTGTGGTTATAGAGACAAGTACTGGGCAGCCATCTATCCACACCCCAGATGTTCAGGGAATCTTGACCAGTTAATTCTCATCACAAGATCAAATAGCCTATTAGATGAAGCATGGGGAAGATTAGAGGATAAGAAGTCCCCCAACATGATCCTATTAACAGCTAACTTACTCCAGCTAATTCCCTCACAACTTCAAATGGTCACTTGTAACTGGGTCTCAATCTCATGGGGCAATCAACAGCCAAACATATTTATAACCAATTCCGAGGAATAAACTGAAGTCACACTTTTCAATAAAAATGTTACAGTTAGAATTCACAAATCTTCACACAAGACAATATAAAAAGAATGAATTTAGACTCGACAACAAAATGTTGATAAAGAGAGTAGATTGAGAAGTGATACCTAACAGATTAAGAGGTGAAAAAATAAAAGCAGTTTGTATGTTGGTCAACTCAATAACTGTACAGAAGGAAACATTTGTATACTTTTAGAAGCAAAGAAACTTAAAATGGTTTGTTTGATTGGTGTTTAACATCGTACTGAAGGTTAAAAATGGTTAAACCAGACTGACAAATGGATACTTTTTAAATCCGTGTTATGTTTGTTTTTTCCCCCAATATATGACAATAGATTCTGTCTACCATTGAATCATAAATTATAGACAGACAAAATCCCTGAAATCAGTTTCTCAGATAGGGGATTCCATTCATAATAGTTTTCCAGAAGAGATAGATGATAATGTTTATGGGCTGTGTAAGCGGACATAACCTCCAATCAACCTCTGGCCATAGAAACACTTATAAGAGACTGGTAAGTTATCAGGGGAAATCAGAATGAGATTGTAGTCACCATTCAAGAGTAAACTGAGAACAATACACTCATAGAAACAAATTGCTTCAGTTTGCTCAATCTGCCTTTACTCAGTGTCATTAAGTAACAGGTTCATATACAGAAAGCTGGCTCTATTTGCACCTAGATTAATACAACCATTCTACTGTCTCAAGTGCCTGCCATTAGGAAGGGGATCTTAGAGGCGTGTTTTGTTGGGAAGTCTGTGTCAGAGGTCGGAATACTCTACCATTTCTTGACATCCAAACCAGCTAACTTATCCTTTCTGTATTCAGATACATCCCCAAACCTTAACACTCCAATAACCAAAGCAAAGAGAAGAAGCTAATCAAAACTACGACCAAGTGATGTCTCGTTCCAGTCATTTCAGTTTCAACGTTATGATGTTTTTGTTTTCCTGGCAATCCTCCCAAAATAACAATTTTTGGTTTTGGAGAAGGAAAATCAAACTGGTGTAAAACTGTGGTACTCTAGCTGCTAATCTGTTTAAAAGGCAGAAGAGAGAATGATGGTAATTGTATGTTGAGAGAGCAAGCCGTTGAGGATGGACTATTATACTGACATGAACAGATCCGTTGATTAAATGCCTTTCTTCTTAACTACCTTTCAGCAAGTATTCTCATCAACTTGCAAATAATATTACCTCTTTGAGGTATGGATTTATGAACTGAGAGGTCAATAATGGTTAAAACCAATGGATCAGTTTTCCCACACTTTTTCAGTTAACAGAATGCATTGATAAATAAAATGAAATAATTATTTTTAAACATGAATTGTGGCAATATCAGAGCAATGATTATGCAGCAAGCTACATATTCCTTTTTAATCCACAAATGTGATGTTTTGTCCCCATTTTCTACTGATTCTAATGTAATTCTAACTTATTCCAATGTGTCTTCAACAGGGAGTAAGATTTCCTAACCATTAAATCAGTCAAAGCTACTGTCATTACATATAGTTCACTGATAACTTGTGAGGTTACATAAAGAAATTTGATTGATTCAAAACCTGGGATAATCAAGGCATGCAAACTGTCATGAAGAAAATGATGAATTTTATCTCAATACATACCAAGGGCTAAAGACTGGGCATCACTTCAAAGAAATGTTCTTTTTTATAAAAAGGTGTAATAATGCAAATCACGAAAGGTTAAATTATTAAACAGCATGTCTGAGAAGAGATACCCTTGTGGATACCAGGAAGATTCGGCCATAAAGTGCCTTGTGATTCAGATAGCCATACATTTGCTTCCCATCTGGGGGACAATGTTAAAATGAGCTACGAGTTAGTGGCCGGGATAGATAGCTCTTATCCACTGTTATACCAGGGAGGATTTTGAAAGCAAACACAAAACTTATCTAATATTGTTGTCGAAGTCCTCAATTATGGAAACGAACAAGAGTATTACAGGCACAGCTGTATGTCAGGTCTTAAATTACCTGCAGGTCTCCAATAGCTTAATGAAAATGAGAAATACAAAGACAGTTACTCTCAAGGCTTAGTCAGAGGAAATGACTAGGATGGATGTCATCCACCTGCCGAGCGTTAAATTGAATATTTTGAGCAAGCAGTAACCAGCTGGTATGTGTAGGCAAAAAAGCTCAAATGTGTTTATCTAAACAAATATCATTAACTAGACAAAATGTAGAGCTTATCTTTTACAATGGGGAAAAAAGATAGGATAGATAACATAGATTTTTTTCCAAACTATGAGAACAATAATGATAATAGGGTTGTGTATGGAAACAGTTCCTCATGTAAAGCAAACAACTACAAAGGATATACTTGGTACATATAGTTTGGCACAAAATAGTTTGTATTGTTATTCTCTGCCCACTATATCCTCAGTTATAACTTCCCCCATGGCCAGTCTGTTAAACACAGTGCCTGTCTCTCAAACAGTTGTTTCCTGGCAGGTTATATTTCTATTCTACCCTTAACTCCAATGTGAGAAATCATTTTTCAAGCTGGCATAGTGGGGCAGCCTTCAGCTATGAGGAATAAGTAGTGCTTATAAACCCTGTGCTAGATGTGAGTCTTATAGTGTTACTATAAAAGGTTTTTAACAAGGTCTGAGCTACTTAAAATAAGTTCTGTTGAACAAAGAGGAGATAATTAAATTCTGCTTTATATAGTGGACAAACTTTTGTTTGTCGAAGAATGGAAATCTTTGAGAATGTCTCTGAGAGATGTTTTTTTAGCTTAAAAACATGTAAGATAAATATGTAAACACAGATATCTGTAAAGTATGAGTGCCATTATAAGATAACAAAAAGAGGAGGTCAAGAAATAGATTTTGTTTGTTTGATTGGTGTTTAACGTCATACTCAAGGGTATTTCACTTATATGACGACGGACACGAATACAGGACATCACTAACAAATCTGCTTCCCGTTACCCTTTAGCTCTGCGAACACCAGGGTAACAGAAAGCAACCTCTTTTCTCCCCTCTTACGATCGACAGAGGAAGCCGAGGGAGTATTCTGCAGGGCCATGGCCCACCCGCTCCCTCATGGGCCGGGATTGATCTGAAGAAATGAAAATGTGCATACCGTTTAAATCTTCTGGAACCCAATCTGCCACATTTTCTGTGAAGTCTATATCTGGAAAGACACCTGTGTAAATAAATTATTGAAAATATTTGGTTAACATACATGTAAGACAAGTATTTATCATCAAAGATTTGTTGCTCATACTTAATGTTATTTCACTTATATGACAGTGGTGCAAGTATTAAAGTAAGGGGAAACCTGGAAATTACTCAATTATAGTGCACTGCATGGTTGACTTAAGAATTTAACTGACAAATCACAGCATTGGCTTTAAACTTTGCCAAAATTACTGGCAAATACAAACTTCAATTTGTATCTTGTATTACATATAAGATGTACATATTTATTGTATGGGCACATTTTCCATAGACATAACTATTAACTAAAGCATAATATGTGAATAAACTCTACCTGTAAGGGATAAATCTGGACTATCATCTCCCTCTAAAGAGACTTTGCATGGGTTCAGCTCCAACTGTTTCGGCACAAATAATCCAACAGTCTTTATTGATACACTGATTTAATTTGCCAGATTTACAGTGCTTGCAAAAACAGGATAGATTTCTAACTGTTAGGCTGTATGGGTTTGGCGGAACTGCTTGAGCCTGGTGAATTTTTCTACATCCTTTTAATGGTTTTACTTCAATAAATGGGCGAGAGCGATTTATGTCGGTTTTAGATGCATATGCAAAGTGACGTTTGTTGAGATCTTCACCCACTACCAGATTTTCATTACAGAAGTTGTACATCTCTTCAGCATTTTGTATTACTACACGGCGTCCAACTATTGCCTTGTCGATCATTCTGTTCAAGATTCCCGTTTCCCCATCAGATTCACCCTTGCCATGCTCCGAACCGTAAAAATTTCTGTCAATGGAACATTTTGATAAAGTCAAGTCAGCAAAACAGCGACTGCTCTTATATTGAGATGCACATCCATCACTGGATATGACCTTTCGTGTAAATTGAATGCCATTTTCAGACAGATAACTATCAGCTAAGTCAAGAAAATGTTTAACCGCATGGACATCATGGCTTCTGTCTTCCGACACACATATCATGACATCTTTCACAAGCTGTTGCTGGTTATTCAAGTAATACATGACTATAGGATGGACAGTGATCTGCAGTTGACCAAAAAAAGCTTCCTTTATCTCATCTTGATAGTAGACACTTCGATTTTTGGCGAAATCTATAACCATGAGGAGATAACCTTCAGGAAGGTTATCTTTCAGATTGCTATATTGCTTGTACTGCCAGTGAGCTGTGAAAAGATGTGTCACAAACGTTGCACCCTGTGAAGGGGAACATACATCAACAATAAATTCATTAAACAGATTGTGAACAGTGTCCCGTTTAGTTACTAACACACGTTTGGTTTTTCCCTGGTCGAACAGTTTCCGTTCCCAATGATTCCATGTCACAATTTTGTCAAAATCTAAATCTCCTAAATGTTCACGAAGTTGACTTTTCAAATCCTTACATTCTGGACAATTTCCGAGAACACAGGCAGGCTGATGAAAACGAGCTCCATCTGATTTCTCACATTAAAATTGCATCAAGTAAATCATTTTCATCTCGTATTTTGTTAGCATGAGTGATGCAACGATTGAGGACTAACAGTTTATACTTGACATTTAAACAATAGACACATAAACAAAAGTCTCTGTGGCTCATGGATATCAAATGAACGTTTTTTGGTCTTAAGAGTGTAAATTTCGTGAATCCGATTTTGATTTCAGGGTTTTCTTTCCTGAATATGGCATATGCAGCTCTTAGAGACATCTGTAGAATAAATCCAGGACCTTCTTTCCTTGCGTACCGTTTCCCTGGGAGTTGTCTTGATATATCTTCTCTTTTATAGAAACCTGTTACATGACATTTATTGAAGGATTTCTTTCTTGCTTTTCTCACTAAACCTCTTCGTACTGCTCTAGATATTGTTTTCCTGTTCAGTTTTAGTTCTTCGGCTATCTTACGCTGACTAGCATATTTCTTGAGAACTTTAACTGCAGCCTTAGCCACTGCTGTTGGCATAACATTAAAAGATTCTTTTATATGAGTTGTCAAGATGCGAGAACTCTGTTTTTTGGTCTGAATGTCCAAATTGCCTAATGCCTTTCTCTTCTGCGGACTTGCCCTATCTATAAGATTTTCTATAACAGATGCGAATCTCTCAGGCTCTCTTGGTAATTTAGATTTAGCTTGACTCGTTGCATTTCTTAATGACTTTTTTGATTGGTAAGGACTTTTACATTGTTGATTTTCCAGTTGTTTACGTCGCAATGCAGCTCGTTTCTTTCTTTTCCTTTCTCTGTCTTTTTCTTTTATGCGACGCTTTTTTTGACTGCCCAATCTATCACGGTAGTCCTGCTTATACAATCTCCATTGCAGTCTTGTTTGGCTGACAGCAGATCTCTTTGCTCCCTTGCTACTGGTCCCTTTAAATTGTAATTTAACAATTAAATTAGAGTCTGATATCTGCTGTCTCTCTTTAATGAGGCTAAGCCCACGACGCCGCTCTCTAAAGTTCATGGATCGCACACGGTTTTGTTCTTTTATTTTGTCCTTTTTGTCTATGGCACTTTTTACACTAAGACTAATTTGTGTTTTCAAGTGTAATCTAGATTGCTTTGCTCTTTCCTTTTGTTTTTCCAGATATTCTTTATATTTTTCTGGATTGCGTTCTTTCAGTTTTTTTCGATAATCGTTGGACTTGCCCATTTTATTATTTTACGATCTAGAGTAAGAGATTATCAGGGTTCATATTCATCCATGAAAATAAAATTCAAGGTACTTTCAGGGTTTTCAAGGTACTTTAAGAACTGTCTGAAAATAAAAGGGACATTGTGATTAAAAACGAAACATAAGGAAATGTATAATAGGATAGGTATAATGTGTAATCCTCTTCAAGGACTTTAACAATGAATGTTAGTTGACTAAACGGTGAAATAATCCATGCTGAATTTTATTTATTCAGCCATGGATTTGTTTGTTTAATTAGGTTTTTATGTTGTACTAAAGGTTATTTCACTCATACAACAGTGTGACAAGGCCATCTGATTGTGGATGAATATTATCTTATTAACTAAAACAATAACCTTTTTTTTTTCGGGGCAAATTTTTTTTTTATCAGAGTTTTTATTCTTTACTTCGGTTTAGTCATTTTTAGTTCTTACCATGGACTTCCAGTGAGCAACTGAAAATGTGTAAGGTACTGGTGCCTGCTTTACTACTTCCAGTGATATAACACATAATTTTAAAGTAGACCTTCAAAAATCTAATGTGTTGTTGTTGTAAAAAAAAAAAAAATTATGTCCATCTGTAAAATCGTCAGGGTGTGTACTTTTAAAATAGTGTCGGTCTTTAAACACAGAAACAGTCAAGATACATAGCAAGGTAACGTGAGCGCAGTAAATACCAAGTCTGTCTGTAAAAGTAACATCTTCTAGAAAATCCGTCCGACTGGAAAGGTTCGCAAAATTTGTCCGTCTTTAACATCACATAAAATTCCCACAATATTCCAAAAGACACAAAAATTATTCATTGCTTACAGCTTTGGGAGCTGTGTCACTCTCATATCAGAGGGGTAGTGAATGTCCGCCATCTAGACTCCAGCTGACTAACGTTCCATTTTTGTAGAAGGCTGAGTGGTCTAGGAGGCCTGCATTTACTGCTGGCAATTCGGTGCCTAACTCTGAGGGTCATGGGTTCGATTCCCGGACGGGTTTCAACCTACATAATTTTCTGAACTAGAATCTGTTCAAACTAAGAAAGTGTTATCCCAAAATACTGTTAAACTTCACTTTCTAAAAGACACAAATTATTTATATACAAGGTTTCACAAAAATCAAAGTTTATGATACACACTGATCTCCTTAAGACATTTTATGACAATATCACCAAAGATGTTGTCAAACAAGTCATTCATGGAAGTGGCTGTATAGCACAGTTGCCTAGTTGGTGCAAAGTCTACACAATCAATCAATATGTGTGCGATGTGGTATACAGTCACAAATTTCACACTTTGGTTTGATTTTTATGTGATCAAAAATAAATTTTTGCGTGAGATGACTGTGGCCCAAACGACAGAGCGCCAACATCACCTGGTCCCTTCTAGACATTCCATGGAAGTAAACATTTTCATGGATTTCGGGATGTATGGCATGAAGTTTATTTCCGACTCTAGGTCCCATACACCCTGCCAAAGTTCAAAAATGTACTTTTTTGGGGGCTTAAGATTTCTATAATATAGTTCAAATTGAGAAATGGGTTTGTTTAGGCTGCCTTTGCTTTCAAGTCTACAACTGTGTTTCCAGGAATACCCAAATGACTGGGTATCCAGCAGAAGAGAACTTTAGTTCCTGTGGTCTGCAATCTTTTATACTGATTAAGAATTTGGAGGATTGAAGGCTGCTTGACCTTAAAGCAATCTTAGGCAAGAGAGCGAATCACTACATATTACGGTTTTCTGAAGATGGTGCTGGGAGATTAGATCTAAAGCCAATGAAATAGCCTCGGCTTCAGCAGTAAAGATGGACGATGCTGAAGGCAACAGAGAGAGACAACATACTGCAACCAAACTGCTGCAGCTGCTACCCTTTCCACAGTTTTTGATCCATCCGTGTATACAAAAGAGTGGTTCTCATAATCATTTCTTATCTCACCAAATCTCTGCAGAAAAAAGTGGACATGTTTCTGACTTCTTTTGATCTCGAAAATCAAAAAGAAGCCTGAGTCTTGGAAACATTCAAGGCGCACTTGATGGACATATGTTTTCCAGAACAATACCAGCATTTGCTATATGTGGTCTAACACGCAGCCCAAATGAAGCAATTTTCTTGGGACTGCGATGGAACCAATCGGCAAATGCTGGATCAAAAACACAGTTGTAAGCAGGGTTATCAGGATAGGCCCTTAATTTCGTAGCGTATTGGAGACCAAGTTTTATTCTCCTGTGGGACAATGATGGCTCGTTTGCTTCGACATATAGACTCTGAAATGGTGTTGTGCGGAACGCCCCAAGGCTCAACCGTAAACCCTGATGGTGGACCGGGTCCAGCTTTTTTTATATAGCTATCACGTGCTGAGCCATAGACTATGCAACCATAGTCTAATTTGGAACGAACTAGAGATCGGTATAGATTTAATAGCACAGATCGGTCGGCACCCCAATCCCTGCTTGACACAACTTTTATGATGTCAAGAGCCTTTGTACATTTGGCTTTAAGAGCGTTAATATGGGGGGATAAATGACAACTTGCTGTCAAATATCAGCCCCAAAAACCTGGTCTCCGTGACTATCTTTATGGGTTTTCCATAATCTTTCGCAGTCATTTTCTAGAGCTGTATCTGTGTTTTTTCTAATTAGAATGGAGTGTTTATGGAATTCGTTTTTATTGTAGAGCTTACAGGTCAATGTCGTTAAGTTGACGATTACCTACTATCTGTCAAATGTAAGTGTGTTTTACAAACAACTGCAATGGTTGAAAATCATTTGTTTTTAATACCCCACAAGAAAGAGACATTTAATGCTGAGATAAGGGTTAAGAGTGATTCGATAATCACATTATCTTATATTCCTATTTGAGTTTATATGACATGAATAACAGTAAAAACAGTAAAACGAAAATCAAAGAAATTGTACCCAATCGGCTTTCATATATGACGTTTTTTAATCATTGGAAATAAGTTCGTAACGGGGTTTATGTTCAACATTTCCAACCGTTGAAGACTTCTGTCTCAATTGGTATCTCGAAACAATCGTCGGGTGTCCACTATAGACGCCCACTAGCATTGTTCTTATGTAGTTAACCTTTGTGAATTCCCATAATTTCTTTCTAACTTGGTACTTTTTATTGAAATCTGATCACAATGTATTTAATTTCTGGATGACAGTGTCACAGATATAGTAACCATCTGGATGTTCTGCATTTCGCCTCCACCATCTGGCTGTGATACCGTGTTAACAATTAAAGGGAACGTAAATAACTTGGGTCTAAGCCACACCAATCGTTAACAATGTTGGGGTTTAAAGAATAGTAAGCGCATAGGTTAATGGGATAGTTAACCGGCAGAAGATTTAATAAAAGTCTGTTTTAACAGAAACGGGTAAGTATTTGATATATCGCCATCTACAAACAATTGCATTACTTTCGCTTGTCGTTCGATGGTTGATATATGTTTACTATGGGAGGATTTATTTGTATAGAGGCTGACGTCCGAAATTTCAGTACAGTCGATCACTGGCATATTAACAGCTTCACCCTTGTAATGTAGGTAGCTTCATCTGTTTGAACTTTATGCCATACCGTTAATTTGAATCCTTCCTGAGTTGGACCTCAGGTGGTTCTCAATGTTGTGATGACAGCTCAATATATGGCTCGATGAACGACATATCAAATGATATAGATTTGTTGATCAGTCAAAGGGTAATATGTTGGACATTTGTCTTCGTAATATCCTGGAAACAGACACAACATACTTTTGTCCTTTCCAAGTATGTTTACATGATATGATAGATTGCTAGTCTACACAGGAAGTATTATGAGTTTAATACAGATAATTATGTTATAGCGGTGCATAATCACCCGTTGTTAAAGTGTTACATTTTATAGTTGATCTGTTTCTTTGGGTGTGGATTGATGCCGTACTTAGGGTTATTTCACTTATGTTTCAGGATTGAGATATGCCAGTTTAATGTTGAACGTATTAAAATGTCTCTGTAAAATTAAATTTAAACGAACCTTGTAATATTTTGTGGTTTGCTGCTCATAATAATGTTTGTTTGTTCCATTAGGCCTGCTGTTAAGTATCTAATCTAAGAGTAATTATCTAATATGAGGAAGGATTGTGTCTTTCACATTGATCCTTGTCTAAATACAGTAGAAACCCATGAGAAGCCCTCGTAAAATATACAGCCAACGGTTGCTGGAGCCACATTGTGTTAATCAGACATTTACTCGATGGCAGAGGATGGACTAGAATCCGTGAGCAGCACAAAACAAAGTAGGAATGTTAGGCCGACAAATAACAACGACAGAGGGCCTTATTAACGGTGATACAATATACATACATGTAACATTAATCCTTCGGATTATGTTTTTTGGTGGGGAGAGGGTGTTTTTCTGCATTTTCTTACAGCAATTAACAGTGCTTGAACGCACCCTGTAAGGGTAACAGTTTGAATGGAGACCATCATGGCAGACTAACTTGACCATAACAATTAAATGGGGTTCATTAATGCTGATATTTCCTTTGCTTCAAATTACATACAGGTGTCTCAGATCGCAATAATAAGGGATACCAAAGAAGTAAACACTATTGGCCAAGGTACGGCAATCGTGGCAGGCAAGCCCCATGGGTATTACCGAAAGAAAGAAGGACAAGGCAGGACAGTTTGGATGAATGTAAATTGATAAACAATGAAACCAAGTCTCTCGTGAATAAAAATGTTATATAATAATCATACAAGGAAGAAAAAGACTATCTGTCAAGAGTATTTCTCCACAATAAAAAGGTAGCCGTTTTCGGATGATTTTAAATCTGGCAAACTTAAATAAACATGTAACATATAGACATTTTAAGATGGTTACATTGCAACACGCAGTCTCACTGATGAAACGAAAGTTTTACTTTACGTTAATTGGCTTTAAAGTGATGCTCATTATTCTGTCCCAATACACACTGATCATCAAAAATATCTTAAACTTATTTGGAAAAATAGGATCTATCAGTCTTGCGGTTTGCCAAATGACCTGCCTCCGGACCACGGTTATTTACAAAACAAATGAAAGTATCATTTTGAGATCTTTGGTAATTGATATGTTTCGTATACCGACGATTATCTTATTATAAGAGATGACTTTGATGGGTGTTTAAATTCAACAAATAAAAGGGCATGTGGGCTATCTTAATAAGGGTTTTATCCACACCCAGACAATCAATTTTTACCCCCACACAATGTATTAAAACTTGGGATTTGTCTCAGACACTAAATAGTAATGTTACAGTGACTAAAGAAAAAGCAGAGTTTGCCTGTTTGAAATAACTCTGTCATTGTAATAAATTCAGTTTAAGGGGGGTTGTTGAAGTATTAGGTTTAATGGTTAATGGTTTAATGCTTTTTTCCAGACATTTAGATATTGCGAAAAGTATATCTCTTTAATTATCTGCGGGAAATTTCGAATCCACAGTGAGTGTCAATGATTGACATAAAGTCAGATTTTGCTGGGTGTATAAAACTATACCTCTTTTCCAAAACTAATTGAAAGGAATGGCTCTGATCTTGAATAATATTCTGACAGGTGTAAGACTGGATGGGACTGTTAATAAGGCTAATTAGCTGGCGTTAAATGGTCGTTTTCTGCGAGAAAGAAACACTTTTACTTTTTACAAAATTTGGATGCATTTTTCGCACTTTACATAGTTACCGTTTTGATCAAGTTAATGTATATATTTGAACCTTTGTTAATAACACCACTGCTGTTAGTTATATAAATGGTATGGGTGGCAAAAAAACAAAAGAAATCTGGATTTGGTGTTTAGCACGTCACATTCAGTTCTCAACCGTATGTATTTCCACTAAAGATAATCTGGAAGCTGACAAACAATCGAGTCTTCAATACGATAATAAAGAATGGAAGCTTTGCCCTGGTTGATTTTTAAAGATTTGTAAAATTGTTGGGCAAACCAAATTTACGTTTTTGCTTCTCGTCAGATTGGAAAATATGTCCTTTGGAAGCCAGATCCAAGGCTATTGCCTGTGATATTTTTGGTTTATGTTGGAAAAATGAACTAAATCAGCTTAATAAGCGTAGGCTATTGTTATTGTTCGACACAAATTTGGTTCTCTTGACTCCTCGAAATTTGTATACAGCTATACTGATTCTTCTTTCCAGAGGTCCGACGACTCCCTGGAACACGGTCATCTGCAGTCTGCCACATCAGCTAACAAAGATGAGGATAATACCTTGTCAAAAACTTTTCAAGCTGAGCTATTGAAATCGTCCACCATTCATGGAGAATTTCTAAAGAAGCAGTATAGTACATACCTTAGAAAATGGGTTGTATGTTGCGGTAGGAACGGTTCAAATTCCTTTTCCTCATCTCTGAAAGCTTTAATTAATTTCCTAACATTTTTGTTCGACGGTAGAGTATATCATAGTACACTTAAAACAGCTATATCAACATTGTCATCTTCGACAGTTGATTAAATCATATTACAATTAATACCCCTAGATCGACAGTCATCTTTCATTCATGTAGACATTCATCCGGTTAGACTCACCTACTTGTTATCAAATTCATAAAAGTTATTTTTAACATGAGGCCAGCTTTGCCTAAATATAATGTTACGTGGGACACAAACATAGTTTTAAATTATTTACGAACTTTAGATCCTGTACATAATACATATTTGAGACGTATACCTTAGCTAGTATCGGAATTCAGTCTTCATTAGGAAGCCTATATTTTAAGACATTTAAAGCAACTTTCGATGAACGTTGAGCCAATCTGGGTGGAACATACACAGATATACGTTACTCTAACGTTATACAATTGGATATATATTTTAACAAAGTGCAATGGTTTAGTTATAAAAGCTGACAGCGGCAGTTAATCAACCTATTAGCCCAAGGCCTTTCTGTTTTTTAAATCATTTCTATTATTTATCTTTCTTTAAAAATCCATTACTTACTTTGGCTGGAGGTAGAAAGAGTAGAAGTTGTATTAAAACAAGACGGCCGCTCTCCATGATTCCGTCCCGGACAAAGTAAACATATGTTTATAAGAGCTTAAGAACATAATCATCAAAGAACGGGCGTAATCAAAGATACCCAAAGGTTATTTTGCGAAAATACAATACGCTTCAAGCAGGGCTGGAATAAGACCCAAAGAGACCCTGAGCACAACAACTATTTTGGTGGGCCGTATATATGTAATTGAAAATTTAAACAATAATAACCATAATATCAAATTTCGTGCTACAAAATAAAACAAAACAGATAGGAAAGCAAAAAATGTTTTTTTCTTGTACCTTTGTGGTGCTCCCTTGGTTTGATGCCCTAAGCACCTTATTATTTTTCTTAATTATTAATCCAGTCCTGGCCTCAGGGCGCTATCAATTAGCTACAATCATTTGAAAAGCAAATGTTTGTGTAGATAAGATAAATGGGTTAGAAATCATAGAAGTCGCTACCAGACAAAGTACATGTACCAGATTTGTAAGCCGCAAGATATATAGTACAAACGAATGAGATACGATAACATTTATTATGATGTAACGCCGTTGTCCAACAAGATAAATCTGCATATACATTGACTATGTATGCAAACAGCAGAAATTTAAGCAGCAGAAATTAAATCACAACAAGTAACCAATCTGATCGTGGACAATCACAATAGTAAATCGCCATTTCAACTTATAATATGCACTGTATTTATTTATCATGAAAGCAGTGAAGAGATTTGGGGTTACTATTTTTTAAGTTTGCACATGTTTATGAGGAGCGGGAGGGGAGAGGAAGATAACGACTTTCAACTCCGATTTATTGTCAACTGTTCCACTGAGGTGTTCACTTGTATTGTATTTGTCCAATTGGACGTACCACCGGCAATAGCCAGTAAAATAATCTCCAGAAATGGACCCGTGTACAGCTCGATGGGTAAAATGATATCAGGAATTATAGCATTTAACAGAGTAGATAGCGGGATGTTTCAAATGACAAAACTTATACTGATACGCCAATTAATCTAGCCGCTTATCTGCGGAAAGTATATTTTTAGTTCGTTTTTATTCTCTCTGAACACAAAACATCTTTGGTAGTTTTATTAGTAGTTTTAGAAGCAGTGGTGAAAATGAAACAAAACTGGCTCTAGAGAAACATTGACTCGTGTTAGTTTGCTTTAGTACAAACGAGTAGTCGTGTTCATCTCAATAAACCCAGAAAACAACTCGAAATCGATTTTCTATTCTGTCGTGTTTATTGGACGTGCCGACAGCGGTTGTTCGATTGTCCTTGTGGCGTGTAGCCGAAGTCATCACGCTAGCGAAGTAACCTCCAATACGGCGTAAACAAATAATACAATGATACCATATCGAAATATATAACATATAATCCATTTATATAACTTCAGTGGCTAATGTTTTCCTTTTCAGTGTCACTTGTGCTTCGATAAAACAAATGCTCATGAATCTCTGATATAAAAAGTTTTGGAGGGTCTTAATTATTACCAACACAATCTGTTTTAAAAGAACTTACAACACAATACATTCATCACATATTCACAAGGTCTAATTTGTTTGTTGAGGAATATTTAAGAGTGTCAAATATGTATTGTTGGTACTGCTAGTCAATTATTGCATCCCCCTTCCTGGATATGGATTTATCGCTAAACCAGACTCGCCTCCAGTTTTGAAGATTCCAGTCCCTTAATCTGTTACACCGTCGGACCCTTGCCGTCGATTGTTGTCTCAGTACTACGCCAAAGTAAGGACGTCTGGCGCGTAAGCAGTTTTGATGGACACGGTTTCTGACTGTGCCGATATACTCTCCGGAGACCTGGGACAATTGATGCGATTTCTGTTGATGTATGGTCCGGTTTCGGAGATGAAGAAACTGGATGTAGCGATCTTGGGCTGCTGTTGTGACCCTAGGTCGATCAGAACGTTGACGGTCAGCTGTTGAACCGGATTGCTGGTACCGTTGGAAGAGTCTAAAAATCGTGCTCCAGTGAACATGATAAAGTCTAGCGACTGCATTCTGTGATTCACCGGCCTGGAGACGACCATAACGACGTTCCGGGTAGCTGCGTCGAGTCTTGGCATATCGTAGCAGGTTGGAGAAACAATCTAACAACTGAATTGAATTTAACGGCTATGTGTCTTTAATAAACTCGCTTAATGATTGAGTATTATTCCCTACGCCTTCTTCGTGCAGCGTTACACAAAGACTGATCCGTGTTAGTCACGTGTGATCAACAGCCACTTCCAGGTGCTTAAATTCGGACATTTACATTATAACATGATAATGTTGTCATGTCTCAATCTCGGAAATTTTTGGAAGAATTCATGTTCTAAATTTTTTTTGTGATGTTGCGTTTTTTGGGGGGGGAGAATATATTTCTTACTTTCTAAAAGCGGAAGATCCCATATCGCGATGATCTTAAAAGCATGATAGTATATCGGTTTACTTGTCCGGGTTGAAAAGGAACAATACATACGGACAATTATCAGATGCCTAACACAAAGGATATATGAACACTGTTCTTATGATATTAGTGAAATTTACAACCATATGTAAAGATCTGTAAACTTTCATTATTTATAATTTATTAATGTTACCTACATCAACTGACAATTA
>JARFOD010150334.1:0-12535 GCA_031763545.1 Mopalia muscosa | reverse complement strand
CCCTGGTGTTCGCAGAGCTAAAGGGCAACGGGAAGCCTATTTGTTTGTGATGTTCTGTATTTTTGTCCGTCGTCATATAAGTGAAATACCCTTGAGTACGATGTTTAACATCAATTAAACAAACAAACAAACAATCATATTAGGGTTGGGTTTCATGCAGTTTTACAAAGTTATGATTTTGACTTAATATAAGTTTTTTGCTATGACGGGAGTGGTACTGAATCGATACATTGCACTCAGTAATGTGACTTGCTCATAAGATTTTAAATAGACTAGTTAAAAGCTAGAGCCAAGATATGCACAAAAATAGGCTCACAAGAAAATAAAATTGATATCTTTAAATGTTTATAATAAATCTTTCATTTATTTGCTCTATCCACAGATCTTGATACAATCACCCTTCGACAGGATGCTGTTAGCGAATTGACAGAGAATGAAGAGCTGTTCTGTAACATGCAGGCAGTGCTGGGGAGATTTCTCGACATCGACCATCTCCTGTCCATATGCATTCAAATTCCCAAACAAGAGACTTTAAAAATAGCAGAGAGTAAGATCACTAATCTGATATACATGAAGCATACACTAGAGCTGGTGGACCCTTTGTCCGATGTTCTCACAGATAGCATCAATCCACTGTTTAGAGCTTATAAAAAGGTAAGCATTGCTATTTCTTCACATTGTGTTTACTTAACTCTCAATACCATTTCTGCCAGATTCTTATTATATTGAAGCCAGGAACTGTCTGAAAGGGACACTCCATCATCATATAAGTGAAATGCCCCAAAGTACTATGTCTTAACTCAAACCAAACAATCAAAGTGTGTTCTAAACGTAGTCATACTGCCATTATGTAGCGAGCCCACTACCTTGGCTTAGTGGTTAGCGAGTGTGCTTTTAGAGCTTACTTCGATGTACCGTTTACAGGATCGAGTCCTTCTGTCGACTCCAGGTATATGACTGAGTCGCAAGATGTGGCTCCGGCAATTGCGGGGGTGGTTTTTACGAGGTTTCCTCTCAGTTTTCCACTGTAGTAAGGCTAGGTATAGTGTGAAGCGAAAAATCTGACGTCATATAAGAGAAATACCCTTGAGTACCACATTAAACCCCAATCAAACAAACAAACAAGCCAATATGTAGCTGTGGAGGACAATTAATTTCTAACAAAACTTTTAAGTAACTTTAAAGATACTCTAACCCCCCTACAGAGTGTTTTTACATTTTGCCGTTTTACTTCTAAACTACTGTGAATTTGCAACACATGTATATATATTCTGAATCGTCTTTTTCTGCATAACAATAATAGAAAGGCATGACTGATATGGATGTTCAACTTCTTGAAATAATTGGGTAGCGACGTTTCGATCTCGATGCTAAGATCGTTTTCAAGCAACCGAATACATAGAATCATCTTTCCTGTATAAACAAATCGTATTTAAGTGGTCGGCTATGTTTAAAAAGCTATGGTGGATGGTGCGTCTCAAACCAGACCATACACAGCTACAGCGCATGTTGGCCGACGCATTTCTTGTATCTATCCAATCAGTGGGTGCTTTACCTACAGACAAACAAGGTTGTATATTTTGATTTGAATTACTCGTTCCGCTGAAAATAAAATTCTTGAAACGTTAAGATGATCCGATGGCGGTTACATGAATGATGACAGTGACATTTAGTCAACACCCGATAGAAGTCGAGTCATACTAGATCACCTTTATAAGTCCTGCTGAAACTAAAGACAATGCTAAAATATTTCAGATCGACTATCTGTGAATTAGTTCTCAAGTATTGTGTTCACAACACAAACAGACGTAAATATTGCCAAATTACGCAATGGTGGCCATTTTGTGTTTATAGAATATCATCAAAAGTCTTATTAGAAGGAAGATAACTTCCTAGTTATAAGTTAATCTGTGGATTTGATTATTTGTCAAGCTTAAAATACAGGTGTTGAATACTGCCAAATTATGCACTAGTGGTCATTTTTTTTACGGAAGTTGGTGAAATTCAATCCCATCTGGCGTCTTTATATTTTATCAGCATGTTTAAACCACCACTGAAGCAGAAGGACGTCACAGCCCCGATGACAACTGGATTAGAACTTGACCTGAAACTTCTTTCCTTCACAGTGTTAGTTTTGCCCACGGGAATCTAGACATTTTGGGGAATCTTTACTTATGAACTTATCGCTCAAGAAACTTTCACAATTTTAGTTGAATTATTTCTGTTCAGATATTTATTACAGCAGGAAACTGTACACACATACACAGCTTAATATTAACTGGTTTAGTTTTAACAAGAAGGCTACTTACTAAATAGGTATTCTTTCCAAAAATATTCAGTTTTTCATTACAAAATATGAAACAAGTACAATTCAACCTGAATGTCATTTGATTTAGCACGAGGAAATATCTTAATATCTTTACAGTATGATTGGTTACATTATACCAATGACAGTGCCACTATCTTGGTATTGAGAGCGTTACAGGAAGAGAATTGTTATTGTCTGTATATATTGAAAGACAGTTGATGTAAATAAAGTGAAGGCCAGCCTAAAATGGCCAGTTTTAAAGCACTTATGCCATGCAGCGTCTTAAGTATTGTTTATCAGAATGCCAATGGCTAAAGACTCCATTTAACCAGACTTTAGACAGTGACGTGAGTGGCGTATTTATGTTCATTATTGTGTAAACGGGTACGCTTTAATTTTCCTTCCGCTTGACCCAAAATATCGAGGCTCGCAATTGCGAGAACGGGCTTAAACTTTGGTTGATTGAAATATGTTATCGGTAATATAAAGTTGTAATCCAAATTCTTTTGTCGGTTTTTGTACATTAAAACAGCGGATAGAAACACAACGACAAGATATAAGGTAATTTGAAGATGTTGTAATTCAGATCAAACAGTTTAGAACACGAAGGATTGCAACATGAAATATCTAACATTATAAAGCATGATGGTAGAGGGTTTGTTACTCTTGTTTGTCCTGTGGGAAACCCGTTCCCCAATAGTATGATTATCTGTAACAACTATGAACAGACAAGAATCTGTGAGGTTTGGGTTTAAAACTAGAAGCTTTCCAGGCACCACTATCATATTAGCTCACTGGGCTGAGTAGGACTGTTCTGAACATCCCAATGTAGTTCTGTAAATCACGACGAAAAGCTTCTTTGATGTCTCTTGACAGAAAGTTAGAAACAATGGCAGAATACTGAACATGGATAGTAAAACATGGTGGAAAAATACCAGCTCTACAATTTACTAAAGGTTTCGTATTGACAGTTAATGCGTCATAGCGGTGTCAGATGCAACCAAGGCCAAATGGCTATTAATAAAGACAATAGCAATCAGGACTCGACTAATGTTTTAACGAGACAATAAAATACCTTGCAGGACATCACGACAAATCGGTGTTATTCCGGTTTTAAGTTCAAAGAGCATCAGGGGCTTCCCCTAAACGCCCACATTTCTATGGGTTGTAGTCCAAGAGCTGGTCATCAGATGGCAAGTCTTATATCAGACAGGTAAAAAAGTTATTTCCATGCCACCCAGAGATTCATCCATGATTTTGGCTATCAGTGCCTTCTATCTATCTACTTTTACAATCTAATTAAGATCGCAAATCAAAACCCCTCCGAGAATGACCTTAAACACCAATCAAACAAACAAATGAACATAAACTTTCCCGGTGTTGTTTGTCACTATATTTAGATCTAACGCAATCGGCTCATTAATGCTGTTCAATTATAGACCAAGTGTGCTGGGGTTCGTAAAACGTCAGTTTCGCTTGTGCAATAAAAACAAAAACAGGTAAACCCAAATTTCAGCACAACAAGCCAAAGTCCTCCGATTTTCTTCCGTGTTGATGTTTTGAGACTTATTTAGAAAACAAGTAAAATGCAACTTCACTTAAAGGTTATGATTTGAATGAAGCTTGATGTTTGTGCGCCTATCGAATCACAGGCATTTTGATTTGAGGTGAGTGATCTGTTGTGTTAAAGCATAGGACATCACACCTCAAATCTGAAGGCCTGCAATCGTAATGTTAAAATACTCAGTCTTCCGTTCATCAGGCATAATTTTGAGACTTTTACAAACCTGATTTGATAAGGGGCTCTGGGATTGGTCAATTTAAGTCATTATTGAATAGACAAGGAAAGAAGACTGATTGTGTCAGATCTCAATATAGTGACAAACAAAACTGGGGCAGCGTTTTTGAGATCTGATTTTGCTTAGATTGTTCACTATCATAAAGATATAGGGAACAGATACACATATAAAAAAAAACAAAAAAAAAACAACAATAATATATACATACATAAAGTCGATACCTATGGTTTTGTCAGATTTTAAAACAGAATACAGACAAAGATGTAATCAATAACTTCTGAATTATGATATACATAAGATAAAGAATAAATCTAAGTGTATTAATGGTTGTGACCTGTCCAATAACAGAGAAAAACTGTATTTGTGGTCTTCCACTCACAGAATATTAACAAGTTTTGATCTCAGTAAAATATCCTATCAACCCCATACACCATTCAATTGGAATCACTCAAGTATAAAATTATAGTTATGAAATATATTGCACATTAAATTTTCATTCCTTCAATTTCCATTAAAAGATTCTGTTTTCATGTCTTTAAATTAACTGTTCTAGCTGATTCCATGCCAATACAAGACAGTCCACCTCATAAGTAAAAAAAATATAAAAACCTCAGCATTCTATTTTTATTTTTGTTTGATTGAGAGTTAATGGCTATGTATATGAAAAACAAACCTCTATAACACACAGATTAAAGAGTGTACACTTCTTTGATCAAAGTGTACGCAATGTTATATTGTATAGTATCTTACAATTCTTTAGACTATTTCTGCAAGAAACAGTGCACAAGATTTTTTTTATTGTTTGGCTAATTTATTATAAACCCACCGCCCCATAATGAATGGAATGTTTTCTGGAATGATAGTTAACCTAATTAGATAAAGGTGTATTTGTTTCATTCTCTCCACAAACCGATAGGATAGGTTTGATTGGGGTTTAACGTTGTACCCAGGGCAACATGAAGCTCCCTGAGCCTCCCTCCAACCACTCGCCAATACGATAGGAGCCAACTAACTTAACTTTTGGATAAATTGTTTGATGAATGGCGAATTTTCAATATTAAAGGTATTAAAAGTAGTTCAATTTTAAAAAAATTAATAAATGGTAAATTTTTATGTACACTTGAAACAGGAATGTTGCTTATACATATAATAATTGACACAAATACCTTGAAAATATTTAGCGAGATGATTAGTAGTAAATTAACAGTGTAACAGATCCTTGGGAAGAATTATAATCTGCATAGTTGAGGAAGGCCCTAGGAAAACCAGGCAAATAAATAATACAATCAATTAAATCTACTAATCTAATAATTTCACAAAGAAGATTTGCATTGTACATAATTTGTATTATTTTAATTTAATTGTGTTTCAAATAAAACATGATAAATTCAGCCTAAAAAAATACACCAAATTGCCATTGTGCGATTCTTACAAAATTCCGTCTCAATGTTTTAGGACAGTGATAGTTCTGGAATGAGACTTACCATGATAGTGTAACATGTATATTAGGTCATCAGTACAAGATGGGATAACCACTGCCAGTGTTACACATTTGAGGCACATCAAATCCTAATAGCACCAAATTTTGCTACAAACCTCTAAAACATTGTTCACAGTCCTACAGTTGATATGAATGTTGTTCACAATTCTACTTCCTGTTTCATGGATACTACACACATTAATCCCAGGAAACAAATTTGTCAATAGGATATTTGACTTAAACCATAATATTGAAACCTCCAGAGCAAGTTCTACATGTCATTGTTAGTTACAGTCATGACACACACATTTGTCACAACCACAAGGAGATTGAATTTAACACTGTTGCTTCAGTCATTGTAGAGGCAAATAATGTTAACGTTTCACACAGTCATCAAGACGTTTTGACATTGTTCATGTACAAGATTTGCCTGAAGTTAATTTGTATTATACACAAGCTGATCAAATTGAACACTTTTTCTTCAGTATTGAAATGTGTTACTCAAAGAACCATTAACAGGATCTATTAAGCCTGTAAAATGAAGAAATGTGGATCCTTCCCCAACAATGCAAAAACCATCAGTGTTAGTTATTTCTTGTTTCTACTTCCTGGTTCTGTTATACAGATAAACCAATGAAGTCAGATCCCTTTACACCGATGTCAAACTGTCCACTGTCCTTGACTTTAAATCAGTCTCGTATAAGACCCATGAATGTTTTCATTCAATATCAATATCCACAGGTTATAAAACATCTCATGTCTTGTGGACAATACAAAGTAAAACAGAGACAACACACATTAACTATGAATGTTAAGTTCATCCAGGACATTTGGGTTGTGTCAATCTCTTAATGAAAAAGTAATCCCTCTTCTAGAAGGTCATGGTTATTATGTTGCAACTTGCAAATCCATACAACAAAAAACATCACCATAAAAATATTCTAAAGCTGCCAAATTCAAGGTCATTTCAGTCTTTGAAACTCATTCAAGGATATTTACACATCAGCCAATAATCAGTTGACTACACTTTCGAGAAGTCGCAAGACACTTTCATTTTCTAGATGACTTGTAGGTTTTGTGTTGTAAAGCCTATCAAACACCACCAATGAATAGGTCACGGTGATTCCCAAACACTGATATGGTCAAGGTCATTTCCTGCCAAGGACGACATCCTTGTTATTCAGAAGATTGAAACTGGTTTTGAAACATTCTATCCACATATGTCACAAAACTAGAAAACACGGCCAATCATTCCCCAACTCTGAATGTTAATGTGGCTTGTCTGATTATATCTGTTAATTGTTCTAAAGCAGACACAGTTTGATTCCACTGTCCAGTTTCACGTGAAGTCTCTATTAAATAATCCATTTGTGAAAATATATCATCTGTTTGGGAGCCACTCAAAACATGGGATGTTCTGGAAAATAAATAATATCCAGTCATAAACATAGAGTGATTCACATTCCCATTAATAGCATAAGAATGTATTTAAGTTCACCACTTAAAATATTGTCAAACTGTTTGTTTGATTAGGTATTATGATTTACATAAAGTTTTAAAGTCACATGACAGTGGCTTACATCACACAAAGATAAGACTGTTACAATACATCACACACATCCAGGCCTGTGCTGTTGGGGAGAACGGACAGACCCGGTCTCCCCATCATCATGCAAACTTAATTTAGGAGGACCAATTTAGAGGTTTCCTAAATTGTCCAAAGACTTCATCTAAATTTGCACTTTTCTATTGATTTTGACAAATTTAGTCATCCGATTATAAATGATTTGTTTGTTTGTTTGATTGGTGTTTAATGTCGTACTCAAGGGTATTTCACTTATATGACCACGGACACAAATACAGGACATCACAAACAAATCTGCTACCCGTTACACTTTAGCTCTGGGAACACCAGGGCAACAGAAAGCAACCTCTTTTCTCGCCTCTTACGATCGACTGAGGAAGCTGAGGGAGTATTCTGCAGGGCCATGGCCCACCCGTTGCGGCTCCCTCACAGGGCACATGTTATGGTTAAGTCAGAGTGTGTGGTTAATGGTTGACATAAACAGCCATCATATGGACTCATAGAAGTGAAATACCCTTGAGTATGGCATTAATTATGAACCAATCAATAATGTTTTCAAGAACATGTGTTCGTCAGCAGATATGGGCAGTGGAATATTCTGACAAATATGGTTAGTTTGTTCCATTGGGGTTTAATGTCAAACCCAAGGGTATTTCACTTATATGATGATGGATGGTCCAATTCACACGGTTCCTTGCCTTATTATAGTGGAAAACCGAGAGGAAATCTTGTAAAAACCACCCCGGAATTGCCAGAGCCACATCTTGTGACTCACTCATATACCTGAGGGTTGACAGATGGAACAGTACATCCAAGAAGGCTTAGAAACTGTCCAAAAAATAGGTTTGAATCAATTACATGAAAAACAATGGTTTTACCTTAAGTATTTTGAAGTATTTGTCAACTGCCACTTTCTCTTTGGGGAAGTTTTCTATCAGTGAGTTATACAGTTTTTCTTTGCCAACATACATCAGGTAACGTCTTGCTTTTGATGCTTCACCAAGTGCCACCTGTTGGGGAAATGATTTGATTCATGAACAGGAGAAAATAAATAAAATACATAGCTTTGCTTACTTAAAGTTGTTATCTTTCTTCTGCTGCCTGGATTTTTATATCTGTAGTATAAACGATTTGATTGATTGATTGATTGATTGATTGATTGGTGTTTAACATCGTGCTTAAGGGCACATTCACAACAGTGTATTCCAACAATAATTGACAGTAGCATAGTCAAGATGTGAAGTACGTATTTCACCATAATGTTGGAAAGTTAATTTTCCTCTAGTGCTAAGAAAATACAGCATAGCCAGAGGCCCTTTAAATAATTTGTTTGATTGTTTGATTGGGGTTTAACGCCATACTCTAGGACATTTATAACAGACATTTCTTTAATCCATTTCAGTCGGTCATTATCATCTTATTAAGTTGCAGGACACTTGTGGAAATAGATGACATCAGTGTACATTCTGTTCTTTGTGACGCGCAGTAAAATATGTCTGTGAATCACAAAAATGACGTCGGTGCGATGTGTCAGTGATGTGATATCGTGTGATATTGGACAATTGTAGTTTGTACATAATATTGTGAGGATGAGCAGTTAAGTAAATAATAAAATAGCATACAGCTGTACCTCACGTCAGCATAATGTGATTACCTCATCATACACAGGTCCAGCAGAGTCCCACACCAGTTGTCCATCAGTAATAAAATCTGACATACATTTAATCATGGAAGATCCCTGCAAATGTCCCACGTAATGGATACCTGCAAAAAGTCAGGTTCAAATATCAAGTAGTCTAAATGTTTTAAATTTTTGCCAGGATTACTCATCAAACTCATCAAAGGAAACAGGGTACCCTAAATCATTGAAAATTTGTCCATACAATTCTTGTTTTGGAAGCTGTTTAGAAGAGTGAGAAGCAGAAGATGAATTTATATTTGTCATCAATATTTGTCAGAAAACATAAATTTGTTTAATTACATCCTGTGATATCACAACAAGCAAAAAAGTTAGAATAAGTCATGGACAAAAATTTGATGTGATTCAGGGTTTAATGTATTGGCAGTTCTAGAATCTGACAATCAGGGGCAAATACCGAGCCATTTTCATACCGATTAACGGGGCCCAAATTAGGACAGCTCACAAAAGGCCCAAATTAGCATTCTCAAAAACACCCAAATTCATGTGTAGAAATAACCAAATACAGTTGGGTATTTAATTATTTCCCATGATTGAGACCTGTGGTAAATGCTTTCCTGGAGATGTTCCAAAATCTGCTCTCCATGGACATGCAAAATTTCTCCACCGAATGGGCGTCTGCGACCCCCAGACTACCGCACGCGGTGCCCAAATTAGGAACCTGTATTTACCCTAGCCCTAAATGACGTCGTACCTTCCCCATTTTCTTTTGGCCATATTATATGTCAGGTATCGACGTCATAACACGATGCCTCATCATGCTGGAAGGAAACTAGCGCAGGCCCTTCAACAAACCCTTCTAAGCAACCTCCGGTCTCAAAATCAGGTGCCTAGAGGCATAAAGTATCGATGACAGTCCTTTCGGGTACTTTGCCGATATTTCACATGATACCAGCCATCAATATCCAGATATTCAATTTCCATTTTAAACAAAATGTACCTTCCAATGTGACAGGAAACGCACCTCCTGCGCAGAAGAGTGCTAATAGTTTTCTTCTAGCATGATGAGGCATCACGTTATAACGTTGATACCTGACATATAACATGGCCAAAAGAAAATGGGGAAGGTAAGACGTCATTTAGGGCTATATTTACCCCTGATAGTGCCTTATATATTTTTAACTATAACATTAACTTAATAGGCACTTGTCAACCACCCCCATAAGCTACATGGCACTGTAACAAACCTGGACCAGGCCAATGCTGTACAGCAAAAAAATATGGTATAATAAAGTTTTGGCATGTTAAACTAAAGGTCTTAAAATAACGTAGATGATTTTTTTCTTCTGGGACAACATTTTGTAAAAACGGCTGCAGATGGCTTCTTTATTTCTACCTAAGCTTGACTGGGGATTTTACCCTTGAACAGTAGATTGAAAGAATTTAAATTTTGATCTATTAAGGTCTGTAAACCCATTCAGTTAACATGACAGATAACAGCCCGAGACACATGCAGTGGTCATAATGTTGCCTGTCTACCTGTCATTGACAAGTGGATTTTCACAAGCGACAGGTTAAAATAAAATCCGCCTGTCTCCAGCAACAGGTTATTTTAAAACAGTTAGTTGATAAAAAAGATGATTGTGTTCAAATATTCTTTGCTGTATGAGTCACCAGAGTGACATTTCAAACATTGAGGTTTTCATATTGGTAAATAATAATTTAAATATGACCCTTAATTCGCATCTGAGTGACTGAAGGCCCTATTTTACTTTACTTACAAGAAAAAAAGAGGAAAGGTAGAAAATTTAACTACCTGTCCCCTAGGACGTGAAAATTTAAAAAGATTTCAACTCCCTGACACTTGGGTCGATTTACCATGGCCCTGGCTACAAACAATGACTAGATGCGCTTACCGACATCAAACTCAAATCCTTTTTCTATGAATGTATGACAGCATCCACCAGCCTGGTCATGTTGTTCTAAAACGAGGACTTTCTTCCCAGCTTTGGCCATCATGACACCAGTTGTCAGTCCACCGATACCGCTACCGATAATCACTGCATCGAGATTCTCTGGAACTTTCTGGGGACCAAAACCTGCAATTCAAAAATATTTTTTAATTTTTATTTTCTCACACTTTTTACATGGGACTTTTTTACCTGGGCCATTTTTACCTGTGCCTTTAAATTTTAAGGTGTACCAATTTTTCTGTACCATTTTTAATGTTGAATTATAAGTAGGGGATTTAGATAATTCTGGACTAATTGATTATAGATTTGAGGTTTTTTAAGTTTTAAAACCAGTTGTATCTAATAAGCCATATTGTCTATTTGTTGCCAATAGCGTCAAGGGTGATCCCCATACTTTCAGAGCCTAGGCGACACCTGCCCGCCCTGTCCTTGGGAAATTTCTGGCTACGCCACTGCTAGATGCGAATACGTATATCTTATATAGACTCTAAAGCATCAGCTAACGCCACTGCATACAATAAAGCGTAAGACTGCATTGACGATAGGGGCCTACCTGGATCTACCACTGCATGGGTGTCATAAAGGGTAACAAGAAATATTCACAGGTTGGTCGGTATTTAGAGCTAATTTTACATGAAGTTATGAATAAGAATTTTACCTTGTTTGAGCACTTTGTCTCTAGCCTTCTGGTCTGTCACCAACGGTTTGGGTTCTTTGACAGCACTTCGACTGAAAGGATTCAAGCTGGGTTTCTTACCGTTCAACAACAACGACAAGCAAAATATAAAAACATACAGCAAAAATCCGACAAACAACAGATATGGATGAGATGTTAAAAAGTCCAACACGGGAGACAGCACACGCCACATTTTGCTAGCCTGTTAGTGTTCACAACTCACATTCACTAGAACCAAAATGTTTGACAAGTACAGTGTACATGTACTGTCTTTAACCGCGACTTATCTGCACTAAAGTGTGAGCTCTCCACCCCTCGGCCAATATCGTCGGTTACTCTTAAAAATATTAACGGTTAGATATTCACTAAAATAATCCGAAAAGAGAAGAAAAGCGAACCAATTTCATGCCTCTAAACAGAAGAGTTGTATTTATTGTTCAAGCAGTAGAAGTCGCCTGTTAAGTTCAAAGTCTAAATACTAATATATAAACGTATAAAGCATCGAGGTTGGTTGTAAAAAAATTAGTTTATTAAAGTGTGTCAGTGATAAAAGGTATTTGCCGCTGGGGCACACTTACCTTTGACTTATCTGTCCCAAGTGTATCTTATAATCGCATCGCTTCTTAAAGTAGTGATACCGGCTACCGTATGGTATTCTATACAGGCCTATACTTACCCTGTATTTGATTTACGTAATTGATATTATACTCTTTTCTCAATGATAAAACTTTATTCTATTTGTTGACAATGCTAGTGCTACTATGTTTAATACTGATTCAAATAAATTGAAAATCAGAAACTTTATACGAGAATTACAATCTTTATTCCACTGCACTATTTGTTTGCAAACCAGTTAATTACCCCATATATAGGGTCACGAATGTCCATAGGTAAAATCAGAACTAAGTATAATGTAATAGGCCCTAATATTAGGACTCAAAATGGAATTTTACCAGAAGTCAAAAAGTTAAATTCTTATCATGTATCAGTAATGTACGTCTTTTACCTTTCTTGGTGTTTATAATACGACTGCTGCTTTGATCGCTTCCTTGATAATACGACTGCTGCTTTGATC
>JARFOD010150323.1:0-12536 GCA_031763545.1 Mopalia muscosa | reverse complement strand
ATCCTCAGCATCACCGGCACAGAGACATGTCAGTCCAATGGGTAAAGGAGACTATCCTCATCATGACCGGCACAGAGGCATGTCAGTCCAATGGGTAAAGGATACAATCCTCAGCATCACCGACACAGAGATATGTCACTTCAATGGGTAAAGGATACTATCCTCAGCATCACCGGCACAGAAACATGTCAGTCCAATGGGTAAAGGATACTATCCTCAGCATCACCGGCACAGAGACATGTCAGTCCAATGGGTAAAGGAGACTATCCTCATCATGACCGGCACAGAGATATGTCAGTCCAATGGGTAAGGATACTATTCTCAGCATCACCGGCACAGAGACAAAACATGATTATTTCGTTTGACGACTGCTGCAATCCAAATGCTTTGAGAAAATCTCCCTGAACACTACTGGCAACACACAAACAAAACACAGGACAATTCAAAGAAAAGACAAACAGATCGGATTCGTGCTGCTCTTTAACACCGTATAGATGTATATATTTCTCTCTTTATTGTAATATTTCCTGAAATCTTACAGGACTCTAGATGCGAATACATATCTTATAGACTTGCATGATACAATCAATAGATACCCGGAGTCCTGCAAATGACATCGTACTGGGAGACTGGGCTCCAGCCCCCTTTGAGCGGACCATAACTGAATGAGGATTAACCTAGTAACATGGCATATCAACCGCTAAACAAACATAAACCTGATTGATATACGAGGTCTAATAGTATGTGAAATACCTACCTATGAAGACGATTGAAAAAAATTGCATTCCGCCTGGCATGAAAGTAATGGCCAAAACCAATAACTGGCGCCATTGCCATGGACCTCCTCGGTTTAGAAAAATTGTACCGTCCGTTGTGGTCAACTCTTGAAAATCAGTCATGTTAATGAGATGATGTTACGTTAAACGAAAATACAGACTTAGACGGCCAAGCTGTTGCAGCTACCAAATTCTTATATATATATATATATTCTTGCCCTACAATAAATTTGCTATATGTACTTAATAATCCCATGTACACTGCTGGTAACGTCTTCCCACGAACTTCGAGATAACGCAACACACTTGTGCAAGGGGGCAGGTGTTACATGTAGCTCATACCACTCCGCCGAAAGTAGTGCAGTATTTAATAAATCCCCTTATTATTATGAAGCAATTTCGGAAATAAATTATTATTTTTTTCTTTGATTAAATTTTCATGTTAATATGAATGATTTGAAATGATCTCTACATGCGTTAGATGGCTTATATTTGAGTAACTAGGTCAAACTTGACAGCTGTATGTCTATGAACTCATTTGATTAAGAAAAAAAAAAACGCTGTCTTACATCAGTAGTATACATTGAGCAGCGCTTTATTTAAGCATTTGCTATTACATAATAAGGAAGGATTGTGCGTTGTCTACAAGTACTAATTGTTTAGTACATGACGTGACGTAACCGGTTGCACGTGATGGGCTGGTGATGGGCACCCAGAAGAGGAATGCCGATGGGAATCCAGGTGAGTCTGCCAAGCGTGGTGTTCTTATGGTTGGTCAGTCCAATGGTCAAAGGAGACTATCCTCAGCCATCAACGGCCCAGAGTCATGTCAGTCCAATGGGTGAAAGAGACTATCCTCAGCATCACCGGCACAGAGACATGTCAGCCCAATGGGTAACGGGTACAATCCTCAGCATCACCGGCACAAAGATATGTCAGTCCAATGGGTAAAGGATACAATCCTCAGCATCACCGACATAGACATGTCAGCCCATGGATGGATACAATCCCCAGCATCACCGGCACAAAGATATGTCAGTCCAGTGGGTAAAGGATACAATCCTCAGCATCACCGACACAGATATGTCAGTCCAATGGGTAAAGGATACTATCTTCAGCATCACCAGTACAGAGATATGTCAGCCCAATGCGTAAAGGTGACTATCCTTAACATCACCGGTACAGAGTCATGTCAGTCTAATGGGTGAAAGAGACTATCCTCAGCATCACCGGCACAGAAACATGTCAGCCCAATGGGTAAAGGATACAATCCTCAGAATCACGGGCACAGAGACATGTCGGCCCAATTGGTAAAGGATACAATCCTCAGCATCCCCGACACAGATACATGTCAGCCCAATGGGTGAAGGATACAATCATCAGCATCACCAGCACAGAGATATGTCAGTCCAATGGGTGAAAGATTACAAACCTCAGCATCACCGACACAGATATATCAGCCCAATGCGTAAAGGATACAATACTCAGAATCACCGACACAGAGACATGTCAGCTCAATGGGTTAACGATACAATCATCAGCATCACCGACACAGAGATATGCCAGTCTAATGGGTGAAGAATACAATCCTCAGCATCACTGGCACAGAGACATGTCGGTCCAACGGATAAAGGATACAATCCTCAGCATCACCGGCACAGAGATATATCAGCCCAATGGGTAAAGGAGACTATCCTCAGCATCACCGGGACAGATATATGTCAGTCTCATGGGTACAGGATACAGTCCTCGGCAACACCAGCACAAAACTAAATCAGCCCAATGGGTAAAGGAGACTATCCTCAGAATCTCCTGCAGAGAGATATGTCAGTCCAATGGGTAAAGGATGCTATCCTCAGCATCACCGGCACAGAGACAAAACAAGATTATTTCGTTTGCCGACTGCAGCAATCCAAATGCTTTGAGGAAATCTCCCTGAACACTACTAGCACCACACAAACAAAACACAGAACATTTCAAAGGAATGTCAAACAGATCCAGATCGGATTCGTACTGCTCTTTAACACAGTATAGATTTATACATTTCTCTCTTTATTGTTATATTACCTAAAATCTTACGGGACTCTAGATGCGAATACATATCCCATAGACTTGTATTATACAATCAATAGATACCCGGAGTCCTGCTTATGACATCGTACTGGGAGACAGGGTTCGTATGGCAAGCCGTTTTATCACTTTCTACATATGTTGAATAACTTATTTTACTTACGTACTATTCTTTTCCACAGATATGGAATTCTTTTTTACTTATGTTGAAAAGATTTTCGCTTATGTAAAAAAGAATTTCACATAAATAAAATAAAAATTTGTTTCACATATCTAGAATTCTTTTCAACATATGTAAAAAAAACATTTCATGTCTGTGAAAAAATTTTCCACATAAGTAAAATAAAACACCAAAACCTAACTATTTCACATATGTGGAAAAGAATTTCACTTATGCAAAATAAACGTTTATTTTAGAATGTGAAATTATTTTCCCCATATGTAGAATAAAGTCATTTATTTTACATATCTGGAAAAGTATTTCACATATGTGGAAAAGAATTCAACATATGTGGAAAAGAACTCAACATAAAGTGATAAAACGGCTTGCCATAGGTTCCGGCCAGCCACCTTTGAGCGGACCACAACCGCTAAACAAACAAACAAAGAAACATAAACCTGACAGATATACGAGGTATAATAGTAGCCTATGTAAAATACCTACCTATGAAGACGATTGAAAAATATTGCATTCCGCCTGGCATGAAAGTAATGGTTAAAACCAATAACTGGTACCACTGCCATGCACCTCCTCGGTTAAAAAAATCTGTAGCGTCCTTTGTGGTCAACTCTTGAAAATCAGTCATGTTAACGAGATGATGTTACATAAAACGAAAATAAAGACTTTGATGGTCAAGCTGTTACAGCTACCAAATTCTTGTGGCTCTTCCCGTTTTCCTCCAAACTGTGCGTTTTATACATATATTTTTTCTCTACAATAAAAATAGCGATATGTACTTAATAACCCCATGTACATTGCTGGTAACGTCTTCCCACAAACTTCGAGATCCCGCCTGTGCCGGAAGGCCGATGTTACATGCAACTCATAACATTCCTCTGGAAGCAGTGCAGTATTCAATAAATCCCCTTATTATTATTATGAAGCAATTCCGGAAATAAATTATCTTCTTATCCTTGGTTTAATTTGCTTTTTATTTGATTCGTTGGGTACGTTGATATGACGCATTTAAATTGATCTCTACATGCGTGAGATGACTTATATGTGAGTCACACTAGGTCACACTTAAAAGTTGTATGTCAATGTACTCATTTGATTTCAAAACAACGACCGTGAACGAGTGAGTAGTGCGAGTGAGCAGTGAGCAGTGCTTTAAAGTTTTTTTATTTTATTTTTTTATTTTTTTTATTTTTTTTATTTTTATATAAACATAATTTATATTGCTGACTATACACATTAAGCCGTTATGCTTATCTCGCATACATTTATGCGAAACAGCGGTAAATGCAGTATGAAAATTCATTTAAAATGTATACATGTTAGTGTATACAATATTACACATATAAAGAGTGAAACGTGGTACAATTATTGTAGATAGTGACATATTGTAGTAGCACACGTCAGCGTGGTCCGTTGCCCAACCATGTCGAGGAAAATTCTAAGCCTACTCAATTAAATCTAGCAGAGTATTTAATGAAAGGACAAACAGCCAGAACAATAGTTTTTGGTGACTGTAAATTCCGAAGAACCATATAATAGCACAGTCGTTCTAGGGTCATCCATTTACCCTGTATTGCTCAAGTCATTGATGAGACGTTGTCTCTCGTTCATATATTTAGGGCAATTTAGCAGGTAAAATGGTCAGCCGACTCTATAATATAGCCACAGGTAAAAAACGAATCTGTAATAAAATTATTGAAAAGATCGTCGCTAAGAGAACTGCAATCGTTCCTCAGTCTACAGAGTAGAATATTTGAAAAACGGTCGCCATAGTAGTACCACGTAAGAGGTTTGGTAGTAGTAAATATCCGCATTAATTTGTTTTTAAATTCAACACTATCTGGTATAAGTTTGAGGTGATCTGGAATAGTATTCCAATCACGGGTTGTACAAGGAAAAAAAGGTTTGGCAAATAATACGGCTCTTGTATAATACGTTGTGAGCCTATTGGGAAGTCTTTGAGGATAGGGATTTCTTGAAACAATTAGCTCTGGAAGATTATCTTTCAATGTGGTAAAAGAAGGGTGGTAAATTATTTTTGAATACGCGCACAGGCGATGTATCGTTCTTTCACTGAGAGCGTAAAAAAAGTCAGACTCCTCGTAAAGCAATGATGTTGCAACACTTTTTGTTAAACCGGTGATGATTCTTAAGCAACGTTTTTGCCAATATTCTAATGCGTTCGTTTGGTTTTCGATTAAACAATCCCAAACATTATCTGAATATTCAAGGGAGGTTCGGATAAAACTTTTGTTTTGTAGACTTTTGCGATTAAGGCTTCACGAAATAGACAATTTTTTGTATGCTGTTTTGTTATGAGGCTATCGATATGAGTATTACTATGTGTTTGTTATAATATGGAAGGGTTATGCGGTAGTAGTATAGAATGAGCAGCTCGAGTCACATTTGCTATTACATAATAAGGAAAGGTTTTGTGTTATCAAGTACAAGTTGTTTACTACATGGCTTGACGTAAACGGTTGCACGTGATGGGCTGGTGCTTGGCACCCAGAAGGGGAATCCTGGTGGGAATCCCGAAGTGTCTGCCAAGCGTGGTGTTCTTATTGTCGCATTGAGAGAAAAACAAATGTTTGAGCGATTGGGAACAAAGAACGTCAACATTTAAAGAAAGCCACAGAAAAAATGGCTCAGACACAAGGGCGGGACTGGTGTCCTGACAACGGCAGGTTGACTGCTAGATTTCGTTGTGCTTGTTCTATTTTTTACAATTAACTCGCCGTGACACGGTCAAGGCGTTTGCTCCAAAACAAATCTGATTCGGGCATTTGAGCTAGCATTTGCTTTTACATAATAAGGAAGGGTTGTAACTTATCATATACCGGGATGTGGATAGGTAACAGTGTACGACTGGCTGAGGAAAGGTTGACCCTACTGCTGGCATGGGGTGGTGTGGTTGGCTTCCCGTAATGCTTTACACACCAATGTGGGGAAATGTAGGCCATTTGGGCTAGCATATGCTATAACATCATAAAGTATGGTTGTTACTTATCATGTAGTGGGAAGCAAATTAGTAGCACTGTATGACTGACTAAGGAAGGAATAACCCAATTGCTGCCCTCGTCTCTGTCACAACCGCACCGCATCAGACAGCGGCGGCGTCCTAACCCGCAAGGGTGGGCCATGGCGTAAGGGTGACCTTTCCACTTTCGCGCTCACCCGCCCGTCCGCTTACAAATATCGCACACAAAAGACATCCTCCTTGTTTGACTGCAGATGTGCACGCTTGATGGAATAAAAGGTCACGGTTTAGTTAAATGCCCAAGACTGTTTACCTACGTCACCTTATGCGGTGGGCGTTTTGCAGTGTCATGCCGTACATCGACGCAAACTGACACAGCATGACGCCACAGAATGCAATCTCCTGCGAAACGAGCCTTATGGTAGAGATTGCGCAGAATGCTGTTGTAACACCCGTTGTGACAGCGTCATGGCGGCGTCATTTGATTGATTTGATTTGATACTTTTATTCATGCTCATGACGCCGCGGAGCGCCTTACTACGCTGCATAATGCCGTTGTGACGCCACAGAAGGCCGCAGTACGTGGCACATGTGGCGACGTTGTAGACGTAGCGTCGTGTACCATGACGTCGGATGTGCCATATGCCATCTCATGGCATGGGTATCGTTTGATACCCGGCTACTATTTATGTAGTAATATTTTATTACATACAAAGGGCTATGCGTTATTGAGTACTTAAGTAGCTGGCATTCGTTGACGGGAAATCCCGGAATGTCTGTCACGTGTTTTGTTGTTGTGGGCAGCTTTGGGCAGCTGTCTTTTTGGTTAGATTCGTTTGTTACTGACAAATAATCCGTTGCAATTAAAACGCGATTGTGTTCATTGAACAGTGCACATTTTGATAGAACTCTTTCGTAAGATTTAGTTGGTTTGGAAAAATGTATTTGGAAGCAAAAAAAGAAGGACCAGGCTACTTTTTATTGTCAGTATTTGTTGCGCAGGCCGTCAGGGCCTCCTCCCAGTAGTCGATGCCCATGATGTAGGCCTCGTCCTCAGCTGTCTTTCTAGTGGTGGGGGTTGGTCGCCACTTACCCCTGCCTCCTATCCGAGGAATGTCGTGGAGATGTACTCCGGCTCTCTCAGAGGCGCTGACGGTGTGGTTATAGCGCTGGTTCTGCACGCCACGCCCCCGGGCTGAGGTTGCTGATACAGGGGGCACCGGTATGCGATCAGTCTGTTGTATGCTACGCTAGGATCACAGCTTGGTCTGGTGTTCAGCCTCCTAAGGCGTGGCGTAGTTGACATCATCGCCACCCTTCGAAATTGTTTTACAGCTGGTTCCATAGATTGTTGTTTAAGGCTGGTTAATCGTGGAATGGTGAATACATTTGGAATTGAGCATCTCTTTAATATCTTGTTTGAGTGGCATTTAGAAGCTGGTAAATTAGAAAGACATGACGACTGATATGGATGTTCAAGAAGTTGAACATCCATATCAGTCGTCATGTCTTTCTCATCTCTTAAATAGTCGTGAAGACTGCAAACATGAGGCCTAGACAGATTAAATTGAAGTGCACATGGCCAACACTCGGTGTCCACGGTGATTGGTCCATAATTCACATCAGTGTTCGGTAACTGTTCTGTTCAACAATGTTCTGATTGTTCATAATCCATCCTTTTTATTGGTCATCAGTCTACTCTTTGGCGCCTTCAATCCTCGTTTAAACGAAATCTGTCACTGTTATAGGCATAGGGACATTTGTCTACTCCGTACCCTTGGTAGACGACGAACTCTCACTCCATGGTCACCATACACATTCACTATACATTAAAGAAACAACCTTTTGCTAGAATGTGGACTGTACTCATGTTTTGGTGGAGTGTAAAGATTATTTAACACTACGCCAGTAAACTGATTGTTTAGCGTGACTGTAGGTTATTCCATTAAATAAATTAAACAAACAGATGTTAGTGTGGTTGTGTGTGTACTATTCATTTTACTAACTCGTTAAAGCATTGGAGCATCCTAAGAAAAATCTCTGTCATTAACTTTGTACATAATGGCAGAATACTTTTCAGGCATTCCGATGACCACAGCACGTCGCCATGTGCAACCTCTGTTTACTTTTAGAGTAGGTTAAGCGATGCGCTCAATGCCACACATGGCTGGGATGTAGTAAACAAGATGTAAAAAAAACGTGCTATAGCTCACAGCTTCCCAGTTGATGTACAAAGTCAGAGTTTCATTAAACTAATTATAAATCATTGAAATAGTGTACTCGCTTCAGAATTCTGTTAATAAACTGTTTGTGTTTTAAGTCTAGCAGCCTGAGGCCAATGTCAAAAACATGATCGATGGACATACTAGGCCTTTCCACACGGACATAAGGTTGGAAGACTAATATCAAATACATTTCAAGACGACTTCAGCTTACTCACCCACAGAGAAGAGCCCATATCAAGGTCAAGAAAAAGCCCCGGCCAAATACCCGAAAGGCGATCTCCATATAGAGCTCCCCAAGACGATCAATATGCTTTGTTACTGGGAATTCGACAACGTGATTAACGAGTATCGTAAGCGACAGATCTTGTGTGACTTTCAGACCTTAATCCATTGCTTGTACTACGCTTAACACCGAGCGTGACCATGCCATAGGCCCTGTTTGAAGGCTCAGCCCTCAATAACGACATGATGGTTTACGATGTTATCCTGGTCGATGTCCCGTTTTGGACCACAGACTTAAACTGATCACCTGAACTGAACTTTGAACATTGCAAAAACTATGGGGTTGCGTGATGTTGTTGTGGTGTGTCTTGTCGTTCAAACCCATGTCCAAAATAAAAGAAAAAATGAGTAAACACAAAAAACTGTTGGGTTAATGTTTGTGTCTTGTTAAAGTTAGAATTGAATTCCGTGTGTGTGTGGGAGGGGTTGGTTGGCTGTAGAGTCCGGATTTAGATTTTAATTGCATGACATGACATAAAGACCTCTTTCATAAGAATTAGGTGGTCCTCAAAATAAAACCGTTGGACTAACTATGGTACCTGGTGGTCAAGATAGCTGAAGAAAGTTGGAAGAAGACAAAAAGGTCGCTGATGGTGGTAGAAGGTCTCTGTCTGTGGTGGCAGAAGGACGCTGTGGTGATAGAAGGTCGCTGTTGGTGGTAGAATGTCGTTGTGGTAATAGCTGGCTGGTCTTGGTGGTGTAGTGGTGACGTGGTGACGTGGTGTCTAAAAAAGAAAAAAGTAGACTGCCTGTTGTTGGGCGTACGAGCGCATCTGGTTCTCTCGAGGGAAGAGTTGCATACCACCGTTGGTGCCCAAAGAAATCTTCAAGATTTGTAGCACGTCGCAGTACATCTCCATGGTTACGTTGGTACGGCTTACACCTTTGCAGGAGAATTTATCACCCCCGGCCCCGGTGAATAGTAGTCTTCGAACAGAGCGATCACGTCTCCTCACCGTTCCACTTTTCCTTGAATAGTCATGGTGTTCTTTTGTCGAAAGTGTAGTGGTCCCGCCGTGGTAGCCATTTGTCACGCTCGGCCCCGTAATTTTGGCACTGTTCCGGTATGACCAGGGATTCCCAATCGGGGTGTGCTACGGCTATGTAGGCGGAATCCGTATCCATTTCACAGTACTCGCAGTTACTACGTCAAAGAATTTGTCCATGAAGGTATAACAGAACCCCAACATCATTGTTTGACCAATTGATTTGTACTGTGTTGAAATTTGACCGATTCAACTCCACTAATGACATAAAATAAATGAATATCACCTGTCCGTGTGAGATAAATAGTTCATCTTCAAATCCTAACCCAGATTTGTGACGTGAGTTAGTCTAAATTCTCAAATTTTGCTTGCAAACACGGAATTGTTTGCCTAAAACAAATTCAGACCATAAGCGATGTATATGGTTAGCTGTGATTGGCTAACATGAACTAGGCCATCGACATATCCAATCACAGCTAAGCGCATACAGCGCTCGTAGACTGAATTAAAGGAACAAGTTAAGTTTTGTGTTTGCAAGCCAAGTTTGAGAGTTATAGATAATAAACATCAAAATTCTTGGTTAAGATTTGAAGATGAACTATTTGTCTCACACAGACAGGTGGTATTCGTTTATTTTATGTGATTAGTGGACTTGAATCGGTCAAATTTCAACACGGTACAAGCTGGGTCGACCTCTATGACGGTCTCTATGGTACCGAGCCTCTGTGGTCTCAGCCACACAGCCTTGCACAAGACCGGTTGGCTGATTGGTCAAGGTAGCCGGCCGGCACTTACTGCTGGCGATTTGATGCCTAACTCTGACGGTCGTCAGTTCAATTCCCTGATGGTTTTCAACCTGCAAAATTTTCTTAACTAGAATCTGTTTAAACTTAAAAAGTGTTATTCCAAAATAACGAAAATACGTATAATATGCAAAGTCATTATAATCATATCTTCACACAGGGCATAGTTTCAAAGCAATATGAGCAACAAATTGTGTAATTAGCTTCGCCAGTGATCTAAAGGTTCAAGGTGCAGAATTTAAGGCTCCCACGCTTCTTCTTCCCAAAAGAATGCAAGGTTCCGCATAGATAGACGAGCAATGAAAAAGAAATACCATCCATTATGACGTCAAACAACACGAAACAAATAAATAAACAAACAATCACTCCAGATGAAAGGAAAACTTTTGAGCTTATGTCAATGCTCTACTTAAGAGACATGTTTGTCCTGCATTTTCCGATAACATTGTATCGTTTTATCTTAAAACAATCGATATGTTGACTAAAAGCTTGTTAAAACAATTGACAATTTGACCTGGTTTTAAATCGCTCCGTTATAGCAAAGGTGAAAAGACACTTTTGTAAGTTTATCTAAGGGGGGAACTTCTTCACTTGGCCTCACCAGGACATCCGTGCACTTGAGATAGACTGCTAAATCAGAACACTTGTTCACTTGGTAGATTGTGTCTTAATAAGCGGTTGTGTACTTGGTAAAGTTGTCTGACGGGGACACGTATGTCTGTAGGTAGATCTTGTAATATAATACTGGTGCACTTCATAGAATTTGTCCAATAAGGACACCTGTCCACTTGGTAGAGTTTGTCTTAAAATAACACTTGTGCACTAGGTAGACTTTGTCTAATAAGGGCACATCTGCATTCGGTAGAGTTTGTCTAAAAAGGACAGTTGTGCACTTGACATAATTTGTCTAAAACGACCACTTGTGCGTTGGTAAGAGTTTATCTAAGAAGGAACAAGATGAGGATAAATATTTACCTTTGTGTTATGCTAACCTATGCAATCCTGGGAAAATCATCCTGTCTCTTACCGTTCCGGAATATTTCTTTGCCGTGGGACGAGAGAGTTGTAGATCTGATTGATCGTTTAACATTGGACGAGATGGTTCCCCAAATGGCGAAAAGTATGCCTGCTCCTGCTATCGACCGCCTGGGTCTCAAACCCAAAGACTGGGACACTGAATGTCTGCGTGGAGACGGTACTGCGGGTCCTGCAACGTCTTTCCCGCAAGCTATAGGTCTTGCGGCCGCTTTCAGGTATGTCAGCACTTATAAAATCTCAATAATTTTTGACAAACTAACGATTTCACAATTTCAATTAAAAAATAAATGGGTTCATTTCAAAAACAGATTATGTGAGTGCACACAGTGCTTAGTACAAGACTAATGCTATTTCGAAGAATAACATTTTTATGATGCCAAACAGAAGGGCCGAAATGTTGAAATCGAAACGAATCTTTGGCGCTTCTGAGTTTGACTACTCTTGTACTGTGCTAAACTAATCAGAGGAAACCAATGAGTTTAGACAATACTTTGTTTAAAAGATCATTTGCCGTGCATCTATCAAGTTTATTCAATTATTATTAAATTATTAGCCGGCTGTGTTCTCGGTCCAAACATTTCTAGCCGAAGATAACGGAGTATTATGCCTAATTCTTGGTGCTGATCATCATTTTATTAAAACCGGAATTATTTTTTTGATGATACTATCAATCTCATTATTCCTAATCAATATTTGTTTCCGTTAATGGTTGACCCACATAACACATTTTCTAATTTTTAAACAGCTGGGATTCTCGTAGCCGTGGCTAAAAATAGGGCGCCGTCTCGTGGTTGGCTGGTAAGATAGTGATGACACGGGTTTATCCCCAAGTTCCCAGTCTGCGCTGAAAAGCTAGATGATACTTGATGGTTAAAGAATAAAGCATTTTGTTTTTCTTTAGCCCATCGCTCATATATCGGGTAGCCGAAGCCGTTGCAGTTGAAGTGAGGGCTAAAAACAACAACTACACTAAAGCGGGGATTTATGGATTCCATACCGGGATAAGCTGCTTCAGTCCTGTCATAAATATCATGAGACATCCGTTATGGGGAAGAAACCAGGTAAAGACAAAATACTAATTCAAATGTACAGTAAAAAGTGTAAGGCTGAACAAATTTCTGTCCGTATCACCCACAGTAAAGGACAGCTGGCTAAACAACTATACTACTCACCAATGTCCAATGGACGAGAGCTGTTT
>JARFOD010150312.1:0-12536 GCA_031763545.1 Mopalia muscosa | reverse complement strand
GGGGGGGGGTTGTGCTGGAGCAACTAAATCAGTGATTTTCTGTGACAGTTGTTTGTCTAACGAATTGACCAGCCTGAACGCTCTTGGTCATTTCCAAAAACAGCTCTTAACCGGGATGCAATGTAGATACAAAGACTGCCATCAGGCATAATTTTTACCTGCACAAAAGGTGTCACATTAATAAGCGATGAAAAACAAGGCGGGTTTTATAATCACAAACCAAAATTGTTTCTTTACCAAAACTTGAATTAATAAATGTTGTGATAAACAAACTGTGCTTATAACTGTAACTCAAATTGAAAAGAAAAAACAATAGAACCATTTGGATATATTTTTTACAAAGATTTCTACTTTAAAACTGAAAGTAGAACTAAACAAATCTGAATTTTGCAACGTTTGCAATCTAACTCATGTTTGTTTCTTCTGTTCCTTAGAAGAGTACAATGTCACAACTGTTATACAAATAATGATGATTATGAATCATCTGATCTAATAAGGAGTTGGGGATGTTTCTAATATGGATATTGAGTGAAGAACAATTTGTAAAGCTTTTAGACAGAACCGAGAAACGAAAAGCTGAATCCTGGTATCGCTTAAGATAGTGTCGCCTTCTATTAGGAGCCTTTCCCCCAGCTTCCAATATTTGCTGGATTTGGATGATACCAAATTTCTTCACCATTTTGCCGATGTTTGCAACAATCAATGTTAGCTAATTGGAGTTAGGCGAAGTTGGCCAGAGAGGTAATTTAATCATTGCAGGGTGGTTCTCTGACGTCAAACACAGTTGTCCATTGTGACGTTACTGAAAAGGCCACGAATCTTGACAGAGGACTGCCTCCAATGCCGCTTTTATACATTACGTGATTCACCTTGCGTTTAGTTAAAACTACATAAGCGTATGAATCCTCTGACATTATTTGAATTTTTTTTTTTGTGTTCTTTTATTTTGTTTTTGTGCACTATTGTGGAGGAGAAATGTAAGGCATAGAGTGATTTTGGACAAAATAAAATATATGTGTTTTATTACTTACACGCGAATGACAAATTCTATCATAGTTCTATGTGTCGACAGTCTAAATTCCACAAACAAGGCTGCAAATTTTAATAAATTTGGGAAAATGCACTTAATATCATATCCTTGGAACAATGCTAAAATAATTAATCCCAAAAAATGATGAAGAAGTCATCGATGTCCTCAAAGTGTATTATATTTGTAGGAAAGTTTTTCGAATAAGTATGAACTACATGGGTCTTGCTAGATTACACCGAAACAATATGAGACAATATGGCTATCGTATTGATTTGGGAGAAGATAATCAACGATGTAGGTTGGTTAAAGTCCATTTGTAGCAATCGGATTTGGACAAAAAATATTCTGAATGTTAGCTGATTGAAATTTATCTTTAATATGGAACCGCACATAAAACAAACTGACTGTTGACGCCACAGCGTAGCTGAAATGCTGCTGAATATGGCGAAAACACTTATCTATCAATCAATCTATCTAAGGTAGGCTAGCTGGCTGGGTTAAAAAAACAATGACAAACTGTGACAATACAGCGATCTGAGGGTAATCTTTGTCTGCTCTTAGAACAACTGTAGAGCACAGAAAGATTTCAAAGTAAATATTTTAGAAAATATATAAAATTAAATAACAGTTCAGAATATATACAGTCCCGGCTGTTATTATCATTTAAATTGAACAGTATGTAATCATTTCGTTATCTGTTTCGTTATCTATTCTGGCACTTGGCTGGGCGGAAAACATTGCCAAATTTCTATAATCTCGACTTTCTCACCAAGTTTAGCAAAACTCACAACCTTGGCGGGATCGAGAATATCACTAAAACTATTGCAGGGTCGATATGTAAGCGAAAGTAAACTGCAATTGCGACCTTGACGGGGCCCTAGAACATCGCCAAAATAGTCCCCGTCTCAACCGTATCTCTTACACCAAAGGCGTACATGACAGTCCAATCTGGCATGTTCGAGAAGACCAATCCAAGGTCGCTACACGAGAAGGGCGAGGTTGCCTAAAATGACACCTCGCCATTCGCACCTCATGACCTTGGCGGGAGCGAGAATTGTGGGTCAACATTGTAAAGGTTTGGTGATGTTTTTGACTCCTGCCAAGAAAGATAATATAAATGGTTGCAAGCAGCCACCATAGTTGGACACACGTTCAGTTTTTAAGTCATGAAGCTTACACTTCGTTTAGTTCGCAAAGTGATAAAGCAGCAATTTGGTATTATGTTATACCCTTCAGGTAACACAATACACCGGCTAAGTAATGAACTACATGCGTTAAGTGAGGATTGACAGACTAGCAGGTATGTACTACTTTAACCATGAAAAAACATACACAACTTACTCCATGGAGATTTTTTTTTATCTCGCTAGTTGAAACAAATTGGCTTTCCTTTCAAGACCAACAACAGAAAATGATTATCTCCACAGATTTCACTTGATTAGGATGTTAAAGAAAAGCTATGTTGCTTGTCTACTCTGTTCATGTCACGGACTCCCGATAGAATCACCGGGAGATCCATGACATTTGGTATTGACGGGTTACTGACAAACTCTTCCATCATACTGTGATTTGGGGTAATGCTTTATTTTCGATAGAATCTTGCCGTATTAACCATATTTCACACACAAATGACTATTGTTAAAATTCTAACCCTGAATAAGTGCAGACGCGTTTAAGCATGCTAAAATGGGTGTCATTCATGTTTAGGGAAATGTAAACCGCATTGTATTTTATTTTAATTAAACAACTCCAAACAAATATAAAAAATATCTGTTTGACAGATTCCTTGCTAGCAATAATGTTTAGAGGTTTAGTTAAACAGACAAATTGCGTTGAGAGATATGAACGTTGGCATATTGTCAATTAAAACAAAGTCTATATCAAAGTATTTATTGATTTGTTATAATCCAGCTAAATGATTTGTAGATTATTAATTTGAGACATAAGTTAAGAGCGTTATAAACCAACTGTACTGGTAAGACAGAATATTGATATAGTAAATCGTGTACTTGAGATCTAGTATATATATGTTACATAACTCTGTGAAGGGAATTCTTCAATTCTGACGAGTAAAGTCTCGGACTAACGATTGGAGAGGATTAACGATTGTTGAGGACTAACGGTTCTCTAATCACCTAATAGAGACCGGTCACTTAGATCACAAATACCATCAAGTGATTTAGAGCCGCCGTCTACTGACTTGATGTAATTCTATGGCTTAGGCTAGTTAATCCAGTAGAGTGTAATGGGGATCTCGAGAATTCCTCCCACTAATAAATAATACCCTATGTACACAGTCATTAATTCACGATCCATTAGAAAGATAAACGTAACCGCAGGCCTTATATCTGGAGAAAAGAGACACCAGAACAAGAAAGCCTATGGCGGTTTCCAAAACTCAGCCCGAGACAAAACAAATCTGTCAAGTCGTGATGTTTTGATCCACAATGATTTGGTTTGACTAAAATGTCAGTTAAACTCTATGAACATGGCGGTCTGGTTACTGAAAACAACTATTATTGATTTAACAGCGTTAAACACAATTCTCGGATGTATTTCACCTATTTGATGGCGGTCTTCTTTCAAACATTAGACATTGACACTACCACCATGTGTTAGCCTATATATTCTCTGTTGGACAACATAACGTTTTTTTTAAGTTGGCATCCTTATTTGGGAACTTTTATAATGTTCCAGAAATAGGTAAAACAGCAACATCTACAGGAGACAATACCAAAATTATAGTATGTCAATATATAAGTGTATTACACATACTGGATGAATAAATGTTACTTTAATATTTAAACGGAAAATTAATTAAACTAATTCTAATCATATTTATTACTTATTGGTATACAGGGCTGTTACATGATAATCATAGCTACACCAGAGGCAATAGCATGTAGCTAAATCAACAGGTGTTTATGTTTAGCTCTAAAATTTGTTCTAAGCTTTATAAATCTGTTACCAATAAATAGAAGGCCTAATTCTTTGTGTTCAATTTACTTATGTAATTAATACCTTCTTCAATTTTATGTTTAACGACCTATCTGGATAAAGAATTTAAAAGCATTTGTGTCATAAAATTAGCATCAGGTGATTTGTGCAATACTATGTACATTTTTATAAACTTTAAACCCTGAAGCTTGATTTTATAACAGCCAGATTTCACAACAACCCATACTAATACTATAAAGAAAAGTTGTTAAGAGAGACTTTCATTACTTTGCAGTTGATTATAAAAGTCGATTGACGTAGTGATTGTAGTCTACAAAGCTTGTGATAGGGTACACAACAAACCGAATTTCAGATGACCTAGAAATCCATTAGGGTCGTCTTAACTCTAATAATACAACCCTCAGTGTGGACTGGACAGAGGGCGAAGGAAGACAGGGACTTCCGTTTCCGGAGACACTTGATCTCTCGGAGTCCGTGATTCTTGAACTGACCCGCTGGCTTCACCAGATTGTAAAGAACATAGTCGTGCTATCCGGTTGCCGAGGACACAAAGACCTGTCACGTACTAAATCCAAGTGAACATAACTTCATTGGTACGACGGTTATTTCCAGATGCGGTCCATAATAAAACTATGTTAAGAAATGATCTTGGCAAAGTACCTTCGTTTGCTGGTGAACCAAGATTAAAAAGTTCATTCTGGTACCGTTAACCATTCAGATAACTGAGAATAGAAAGGTATTTAACATTACTCATGCAATAAAGCTAGGGATAAACAAAACTGCATTATATTATAAGTTTTTGTTATTTAAGTTGCCAAATATTTGACACCCTTTACGCGTAGCAAACAAATCGTTCAGTCGTAAGTATTCAAATGGTAGAACCGTAATTAATTCAATTAGAGAAGACTCCAGACCAACGGTTCTATAATAGTTTATAGAGGGAAATAACAAAATATATAATAAGTAAACATAACGCTTTCTTATCTCTTACATGTTCCGGAAACTTATTTAAAAACTGTGTTTATTCCAGGTTCCGATTAATAAATTGAGTAATCTTCTCGAGAAATAATAAGGGAACATTTATTGATTTTAATTTGGAACTGACGGCTGGTAAACAATACGCCATGTTTGTTTCAAACATCCCTGGGGCGTCTCGGACCGTTGGAGTTAGATGTAATTGATGTGAGGAAACCAATCACTGGTAAGTATATCAGACAACCGACCATTCCAAAACAAGAATGAATCCAACAATGTATACATTTGTTGACACCTTTGCGAATTATTTCTGAATGAATAACGGTATCTTGTACGAAACAATATCAATATTCTCTTCTGCGGTTTGTTCCGTAAGCTGTATATATATGAAGCATTTTCTAAACTAGAATCTGTTCAAACCTAGGAAGTGTTATCCCAAGATAACGAAATAACTAATTTATCCTGGTATAATCAAGACACGTCAAGCTTACAGCTCACATCTTTCAACCACACACAATACAAATATCATAACTGACACTTCAGGGTGGATTTATGAACCATTGAATACATTGGTGTAAATGTGTCATGCTTTTGTCCTAACAAATATACAAATGCTATTCCCGGTGCATGTGAATCTGAATCCGAACCAGCATTTTGCTTAAAGTTCAAGTGTCCCATTTCTCCAGATATGGAAGTGGATTAGTTACCAATAATATACGGATGTGGGTGTTATTTAATGGAGTCGACTAAGCCATCAACAAATGTGAGGGGAAGTTGAATCGATTGCTGACATGTCATAAAATGCAAATTCCTATGTGGAAGAAATGGTCAGTGACTGAAATTGAAGATCTTGACGAAGATCTAGAGGCTTACATCTCAGTGTTGTTGACCAATCACATCTGCTTTTACTACGTGATCCCTTAATATTCAGATTATAATATCGTGTTTAAATGTATGAAAACAAACTATTGGAAGTTTGGCTACACATAGACTCAATTGTCCACAACTATTAATACAATCTTACTTTTATCGGTCAAAACCTGTTTTAAAACGATAAAAATCGTTTGAATAAAATCGCAACAATGTGATATCAATTTTTGGCGTCTTGAGAACGAGAAAGAAGCATTGGATTTTATATTCATAATCAAAATGGAAAACTAACAACGGAGTAAAATTGTACTCCATGCAATCAATGCATTCATCGACACTTTTCAAACACAAAGCTGATGCCAACCATCTTGACGATTTCTCACCGGGGATTTTTTTAATAAAAATTCTTGAGAAATGGGTCATAAAAAGTGTAACGGATTAATTTTTAATCTATCTTTTTTTAAACCACTCTCTTTTATTGTTGGGTAGGGCATGTGTACAGATTTTAATAAAATCTGCTACAGTTAAACCATTGAGTTGTTAACATTAAGAAATGTTAGAAAAGTGGTTAGGTTATGCCTTAACCATCACTGAGTTTGTATCCGTAAAAAAATTGCCTCCGAAAACCGTAACAGACTCCAACCCCTTGTCGACATATGTTGAAAGCATAATGTGACGCAATAGGTTTTTTAAGAAAAAATATTTTTTCCTGTCATTTACACCAAATTACATTGCATTTTGGGAAGCAGCATGAGCTAAGCTTACGGCTCATTGAAAACTCTCAATGTGTTGTGTCGTTTGCCAATTCTAAAAATTGGAAACTTTAATCCAGCAGAGAGAAAATCCCTCTTATATTAACTATTTTTATATCTGCTCGTAAAACAATTACAGAACACAGAAAAAGAAATCAAATGATTATGTCTAATACATTTGGTCCGTGTAAATGGATAAATGCCCGCTATGCTTCCAGAAACACTTAAATGATTGCAATTGTTTTGTTTTTTTTCAAGAACAGTTGAACAGCAATTATAGGCGAATAAGCCTCTGGAAATGTGGCTTCTTCAGCCGAGTCGTAACTGTTCTGTTAACTGCAGCCCGATGTCGGATATACAACCACTGTGTTCAGACAGTCATGCAGTCCGATTACATTTTTTTGCTAAAACGTTATTTTCCTGTTGTTATTACACTGTCAAGACGTCAAAGACACGAGTGAAAGAGCCATATAACACATGATAAATGTGGAAAGATCCACGATAAGCCATTTATTTAATCTTGTTAGTTTAACCGTATGAGAGATCTCGAAGAAAATATAAAAACAACGTAGTTCATCTCACCAGATTTAATCAAATTTTGGAGAAAAGTTTGTTTCTCAGTGTACTTTGTCCATGCCATTGACTATTATTGACTATTATTGATGTGAGTCTTCAGTCTTCGTCCAATGTACCGTTAAATAACCTGATCCAAGAGTAAACTGGCCGCACGTACCATTTCAGAATATGACATGATTTACTACAGAAAACACATCCATTTCTCGTTGTGTTAATCACATAGTGCTTGTACTAAGGCAAACTTACAACTGCTGATAAAAAGGGCATAGAGAAATCAGTTCACGAGAGTGCACGATCCGTTTATATATTTCTAAAGAGCCATCACATATATATTATATATATATCTATAAAAAAAACTTACCAGATTTCCCTTGAATCAATGCAGGTAAAATAATAACCAGGATCCAGAGAGAACACATGCCTTGTCCTTCCCGAGAACACCATCACATCCAAATAAAAACGTGGACCTGACTCATTTGTAATCCGTAAGTTAGTAACTAACTCTTAAAATAACTTGTATATTTCAGTGTGCGACGGAATTGGCTTCTTGTAAAGATAATCCATCCCCGTGGCTTCGCGGATGTTTAAGCGAGTAACATCTTAAGCCTAAAGCACGGTTGGGGCAGTGCGGTACATGACGTCTTCAAACTACAGCTGTCTCAATGGGAGAGAAAACATGCTCGTTCGCTGCTTCGACTGCCAGAGTGTGTAACAGTAAAGTTCAGCGAGAACCAATCAGAATACAGGGAAACAGTCATAGTGAATGGAACAATGCATACATTGATACCAGCCTAGAGAATTGGTGATAAATAAATCGACTTTTGTCAGAAACAACGCCAACGTTTTCTTCAGCTGGGGTGTTTAGTTTTATGTATGAAGTATATAATAAAAGTGTCTGTATTTAAAATAGTTCCTTTGATTGGAAGATTCCGAAACTAAATTAAGCATGCCTTAGTCCTATGTATCGATCTGATATGGAGAATTATTGTATACGTCACATATCAAGTAGAAATCACTCCAATACGTGCAATGTAAACACTATCGCTGACACTTCAGAAATGATTTGTGAATTATTACACACGTTCGCTTAGCCAATTACGATCGATTCATTTGATCTTCATGGTAGACCAGCATCCCACAAAAACAGAGGTTTAACTAACCGTATCAGTTCTTCAACTTACTCATACTAACAACAGACCTACTTAAAGAGTTTCTCTGTTACGCATTGTCTTAAATTTGTACATAATTATCATTCCGATGTAGGTCAAATGTGATTCCGCTTCCCAAAGTCTGTACGGTTTCAACTACTCTTACGCCATTTTGTTAAGAACTGAAAGTACTCACATACCAATAATATAAAGAGCGGGTGTTATTGGAGAGGTTACGGCCCAACCATGCAGCTGTCTGAGAACATCGAATCGATTGTCACTATAATATCGCCTCAACTCATTGAAATAAGTGGACATTGAGGAGAAAGGTGGATATCTTGCGGGCAACATTTCCAAGTATTTGTATTAATTATTTGGCCTCTGAAATCGGGTATTCTCTAGATAGATTCTTTTGGTATTTCTAGATTACCTTTGTCTCACTGTATAGATGATATTCGACTAAAATATATTGGTATATCGGAATAAGCTTTTTTCCTTTCCACTCAAATTACTTACAAAGAAGAAGAATCACGAACTCTCAAACAGAAAACGTTGTGTGGCCAGTTGTTCAATTTCAATTTCTATTCAATGTATTCCTTTATTGGATGACGTCACGACAAGTTGAAGGCGCGTCTCTAGTTCACTATTGGACATTTAATCTGGTGTTAGCCACTAGTTCTCCTTCGAGTAACTGGACCCTGTCAAAAGTTCAATACCGAAGATATAAAACTATTAAATTATATTGTTTTTTCGTTACTGTTTGATTGGGGTTTAGCGCCGAACCTTTACATTTAGAGAACCGTCCGATTATTCTTGATGGCCGCTGGAGCGAACTGACAGAACTAGGGCAACATGAAGCCGACCTGTTCGTAGTGTCCTATATTTGTATTGCGGTTTGCGATTGTCCTCTCTTGTCCATCGCAGTTAAAGTTAACTAACCATCCCGTCGACATAAAATCCTAATAAAAAAACAACAAGAAAGAAACAATCTTCTCTTGGTATAATTCATTTAGCACGTTAAAAAACAAATTTGTGAGCTTTGACAGACTGTTCCCACTAAGACCTTGACACATGGTAAATGTCAACGGATACGTACGGGAACATTTGTTTCATCTAGTTAGGTTAAATAACATATTGTCTTAAAGAACAACATGATTATCTCAACGGATTTACCTCCACAGATTCAATTCGATTAGTCTCCCAGAGAAAAGCCTTGGTGCTTGACTTCTTAACTGATGTCATCATTTCAACTGGATTGATTTTTTTTTTTGCATACGTGATATAATTAAAGCGACAGCAGTGATATGTGGAATTTACGAGTACCTGAAAAACTGCGTCATTCTCGGTCATCTGATGTTACGAAACAGCGAATTATTCTTGCTTTATTCCCAGCATCTTGTAGACTTATTTGGGCTTGAGTATACTTTGAAACAGGAGTACAGAGAACTCTCAATGTTGTCGTTTGATTTGCTAGGATACATTTTAATTTCTGCCTTTGGTCCATTCGACTTAAATATAATATTTAAGGATATTTGCTGTCTTTTGACTGCATTTTAGGTCTTAAATTAACAAATAAGAGTTTTTAATTGAATATTGATTAAATAATTAGTATTTTACGCCATGCTTAAGGGCAATTGAGTAAGTAGCAGTGTGAAAAAATATAATAATATGGAAAAGTGCCTGTCTCAATGTTACAAAATGCAGAGAAATGAATTCCATAATACAATCCAATGATGTATGGTGGGTTTGAGAAGTGTAAATTCAAGCATTCCTGGACTAACAATATCACCATAACAGTGTGCCAAACCCGCTCTGCTGGATAGAGATAATTGTTTATCTTAAACAGAGTGTAATCTGATCTTAAGAACTCCATACAATCTCAAATAATACCCCCTATTCACAGTCAACAATCCCCGATCTATTAAAGCAGCTGTGTAAACGGTTTGCCTGATTTTGGAGGTGTACAAAACAAACCTACTGAATGGAGCTTTTGTTGGTTTCCAATACTGTGCTCAAAGCAAAAATACAAAACATAAATCGATGAAAAGACCCGCTATTGTTTAATCATTATTCGTTATAGATCAACTTGTTGGATTGTGGCTTAAGGCCGTAGTTTCTATACTTAAAGTTACTTCATTCTCATGACTGAGTGTCAGCCCACTGGGTAAGGAACCACCCTCGACATCCCTGAAAATAAACAAAGACAGGACAGACCAAAAGGCATCTTCGCGAGGAGTTATGACATGGGTGTTATAAACCTAGATTAAGGGCACATAATCTTGTCCCATCTTGGGGTTTCACCCGACAATAGAATAAGCCGATTAAAAGACAGCAGAAGTCTACTATACTGCAGACAAAAATAACGACGTAAGACAGTTGTTGAAATCTTATAAGCACAATCAAAACGCAGGTTTTGTGTTCACAGTTTAAATTATATCCATATCTGGTCGTTGTTCTATGTCTTGGAGTCTCATTTTGTAACGATCAATTAAGTACCATTTAGCTCTTCAATGCAGACGGACTGTAGGCCTTCGCAATGGTATGGTGGTAGGACGGCGACGATTTAAAAACAACGGTGGAGTCAGGAGATATTTAAAAAGAATTATCTAATAAATTAAACGTGACTGTTGTGTGTCAGAGCGTTGCTGGTAGGCCGGGTTTCCACCATTTTGGGTGTATGTTGACGATATAAATCCAGCATTTGAGGCTTAGTCAAAATACAGAAAAGCATCGTTTTACAGCATGGTCTCTCAGTACGAGTTTAAATATAGAGATACCATTGGATACCGTGATGACCAAAAGGACGGCAATCAAAAGAAGAAATACAAAACACCAGGAACGGTTTCTCGAAGCACTATTAAATTTAAACCTCTATTAGATGACGTCACGCCATGTTATAGGTCTATCGCTGATCCGGTATTGGCCATTGAATCTGGGGATAGCGACTAATACTCTTTCAAGCAACTGGCCCCAGATCGGCTCTATTTTGCGCCTTAGCCCGGAGAGTACAATAGGTGACAAGAAGCTCCCTGTCAGCCCTACGTTTTATGTAAAAAAAGAGGATAGAATGACCACGTCACTTTTTATCATCCAAAAGAACTTAAATGAATTAAAAGACGTTTGTGACTTCTGAAGACAACCCCTAGACTTTTGCAGCGAAAATTCTCTCTACAGTGGTCTGGGATTCGAAGAATATGAGTACAGACCGACTAAAGCAGCTAATCAATATCACCTTGATATTTGACTAGAGAATGTAGTCGCTATAAGTAATATGTAAATTACTATAAATATGGATAAAGAGACATGGACGGGAAAACAAATTATACAGCGGTTTATCGAATCGTCGCTAGAAATGGTTCGGTGAAGATTCATGATATTCGCTCTAGCGGTTCTGCAGACAATAACTGCAAACTAGAAAGTGTCAAAACAAATGTAAACTGAAGGAAACGGAAGACAAATACGTGACCTAAAATTGGGGGAGGGGGAACAAATCTTATACCATAACAAATTAGTGTTAATTGTAAATATACTAATCTGTAAAAATCCAATGCATAATTTGCATAAATTGCTGTATATAAATGAGATTATTTGTCAAATAAATCAACTACACTCTCATTCAGCTTGGTTAATTCGCGTAGTAAGGTCCCAAAGAGAAGGTAATCAATGACTGCTCACGAAGCCTCCAAGCTGCATCCGTGTTATTCTACGAGAAATCGTTTATTGACAAACTGTGGTGAATGTCACAGACTGTATTAAAACTCTACCATGGAACCATCTAGTTGAGATGTCAGCCAGAACGGAAAGCAGAAAGATCTCAAAGTGAATAGGGAGCGAAACGACAAGACGAAGCCAGCTTGGACAGTTGGTGCGGTAACCCCTTAAAGCTAAAGTTCTTATGTTACCACAACGAGTCAAACAGTAGAACGCTGTGAAAATTTGTAAGAATTTGAGCTAAATGTCCGGGCGAATTTGGCGTTTACGTTATTCAGACATTATTTTAGACATTCATTCGTATTTAGGAGAATTCAGCCATTAAGCGGTCTTTACGACGTATATGTCTTTGGGGTATAACTTTATTGTACACTTTAAGTGACACCACAAACATACAAGGATCTAAGCAAATTCGGGTTTAAAGCAACTTTATCACGGATATATATATTTTGGATTTATTTTAAATTATATTTTGGTTTAAGCTAAATTCTACACACATTCATGTCTTAATCTTAC
>JARFOD010150301.1:0-12538 GCA_031763545.1 Mopalia muscosa | reverse complement strand
TATTTTTAAAAATAAATAAAAACCCCCCCCCCCCCCCCCCCCCCCTTACAAAAAAAACAAAAAAACAAACTGAAAATGATACTAGAGAAACAATGTTTACAAGGAATGTCAAATGAATATGCATTCTTTTCTAAGCATATATTAACTTTTGAAGTTTTGTCTTAAAACCCAATTTACAACAGTCTGTTTTAAATTGCATTCTTTTAGCCATACAGGAACTTTTTAAGTTCCATCTAAAATTCCACTTTACAAAAGTCAGTGTTTTAAATTACACGATATTAGTTGTACATAAAGTCTACAAAACGTTCTGACAGTTATGAAAATAATGAAGAAAAAATAGTCTTAAAATGATGATTATGTAAATCTCTACTATTCAATTACCAGAATACTATTTGTTCATTTCATCAGACATATTATTATGAGAAAAGTTCGTAGTGATATATACATGGATAGTGTGTAAATACAATACAAAATATGTAGACATAAATATTTAAAATATAGATATATTATAAATGTATGTGAAATAACTCCACTGGCTATACCACATATACAGACACAAAACACAATTTGGGGCAAATACTGGAGATAGAATTTTTATTTAATCTTACCACAGTGATAACAAGCATCATTAAAAATGGCAGTCCAACTTGATCTTATCACTCATTATATTGTTCACAGTAACCATAAGTGGTCCTAAACTTTGATCACAATTAACACCAAACTTAAGTAGACAGGATTACTAGATAGAAATAGAGCATGCCCTATTTCAGTTACAACTTTACAAGACTTTACAATCGCAGAAAGTATAAACTAAGGCTAGGTGGTGTTTGTTTGTTTGTTTGATTGGTGTTTAACATGGTACTCAAGGGTATTTCACTTATATGATAACAGAATGTCTACTTCACACTGTACACACAGCCTTATTACAGCGGATTGCCAGAGCCACAACATGCGACTGATGGTCAACAGGTGGACTCAATCCCATGAACAGTAAATCGAAGCAGATTCAGTTTAGGAAGCGCACTCGCTACCACTTAGCCACCGCAGGCCCCTAGGTATAGGTAGACGGACACTAAAATTCACTGTGACTGAGTTATTTAGAAATGAACAAAACCCCTGACAAACTAGTTGAACTGGATAATTATTTTAACAAAATTAAGGGAATTTATTAACCACCATGAGCAGTTTACTATTTGGCTACATTACATATTTGACAAGAAAAATACAACTAAAAAAACAGAAACAAATAATAGACATTATTATAAAATATAATCTAGTGTGTAAATAAGACACTACATGTAATTATGTAAAGCATACATAGATTTCAAATTTAATTTCATGCCCATATACATACAGAATAATATAGCCTCAAAACTATACAATCCTATCATTTATGTATAAACACACTATAATACTGGTACTAACCTTCAAGTTTATGCACAACAAAACCAGTATAAAACTAATTATATCTATGTATTTACAACGGTGGAACAATAAGCCCATTTTACAGCTGTCATGCAAAGAACAGAGATTATTGATTATAACAAATTTTAAGATGTACAAGTCGAGGTATCCCAGAATACCCCCTTAGGGAAAGGGTGGATAACAAAAACTACTTTCTGGCACATATTTGACCAGTACAATACCAGTCTATACATACAGGTATGTAAGGGTTATTAATGGAAGACAAAGAATATCAACAACAGACTCAAATATGAAAACACCTTCTAACAATAGATTTCACTGAGGAATAATGAATGACAAGTGCTGGGTGACATGGTGTTATTAAAGTGTATGCAGCTATCATAGTCACCTATCTACACAAACTGTCATTCATAGATATTCAATTAGATGCACAAAGGCATGCCCACCAAAGTTATGATGTTTTCATGACAATTATGCATGTTCCAATGATAGATGTCACGGTGTCTGTGCAGATCAACAGGTTTTTTTCTTATCAAATTATGTCATCTTTAATAATGTGTGATTAACTTGTAAAGCATTAGTTGCCCAACTCTTCCACAAAGCTGACAGGAAATAAACCAGTTCTTCCTCTTAGCTCTCCCTCTCTCCATTCTTCACTCGATGACATGTCCCCACACATTTCAATTATCTCCCCTTTCTACAACAAAAACAAAATTACTTATAACTCTCGTGCAAAAATAACTCTGCAAAGAAGTTAAAAAGACACCATACCTGACACAAATGGTCCTAGATCAAATCACCCTGTCTTTTGTAAAAACTTTGACTAAATATTTACAGCCTATTTAATGTGACATTTACACTAGGTGTAATTATACAGTTAATTTCATTGTCAAGGGACAACTTCTTTATTACTGAAAGAAGACCATTTGAATTGACCGAGTGATACGGTCAGATAAAATGCAATTTTGTTTGTTGATTATCTCCCTCTAATAGCTTTCAGGTTGAATGGCTTCTTCTTTATTACTATTAATCTGATAAATTTGGAATCATTTGGTTTAAATAGTATAAGGATTCTCTTCCCAATACACTGGTTTAAAAAGCAATACAACAACAACCTAAATGTGTAAATATTACAAGCAGGTGATTCCCATAATGTAAGAAAGTAAATTTTCCATCAGTGCTAAGTAAAGACAGTATTTCTACTCTTCAAACTGCCCTTGGCAGAGGGCACCTGGGCTCAAAAGGTTGTTGCTGTAGCCCGGAAAATTACAGCTATTTCAAAAGAATTATTTCTTGCCTTGAAGTTGAGTTCAATGTCATTTTCTCCAGCAAAGTCATACAAAGCTTTCACTTTCGTTTTGGTTTTATGGTCTGGATTGGCTTTGGGTGGTGGGGCTAAAACAATTGAAATTGAAGTTCCTAATATAATCATGGTTACGGAATTAATTTATCATATTGTAAACTTATATCTAATTAAAGTTGATTGACTGTTTCATTGTTTATGGGTTTTATCGTCTTGCTCATATTTTTTCATTTTGATTGGATTGTATGCCTATAGTACATATCCACACTTACTGAACAGTGAACATGAAGTATTTATTTGGCTGGAAACTCAAGTTTTTCCTGTGGTAAGTTTGTTTGTTTGATTGGGGTTAACACAACATTAGGGTAATTTCACTTGTATGTCAAAGTGCCAGTCCAATGGATGAAAAGAAACAACATTAGATACCACAGGCAACAAACAAAGACAAGACAGGACAAATACAGAACAATCACAGGTGGTTTTACAAAAACATCACAAACAGATCCGTGTCATGTTACCCTTTTGGCTCTGAGAGCACCCAGGCAACAGGAAACCCTCTGCTCGAGTGGTATGTAAAGATAAAATGATTGTGCTCGGAGCATAATCAATTTTAAAAAATTAAAATTCAATAAATAGTTTTAAAAGTTTTAAAAAATAAAAAATTCCCTAAAGAAAATAAAATAAAATGAAAAATATTTACTTCTTAACTCCTTTATAATTGTCACGAAATCAGCAGGAAATATTCCGACTTTTTCAGAGTTTTCCAGTTTGCCTTTCAGCCATTCCTCATTGATCCACTCCAGCAATATGATCTTATCTGCCTCCTTGAATGATAAATCCTCCTCTGATTGCCCAGGGTATCTATGAATAGCGATACAGTAGGCTTCATCACCAGGTGTGTCAGTCTGGAAAAATCAGAAGATAATGTAATCAATGGTTTATTTATCAAAATGATGTGATAAAATAATTTGCACACATCCAACAGTAAGAGATGCAGATCTAAATAATAGTCACCGCACTATGTTTAGAGTTGCATTCACTTTTTAACAGGTACACAAGCAACCATTCTAAAATATGTATATTTTATCCAGGCAAGCAAAAATTTTTATCTATACATTAAAACTTTATTTACCATAAAACCATGGTAAAAATATGATACAAAATTGGGATGAAAAGCAGCACTATATAAGTCTTACTAGGTTTGTTTGTTTGTTTGATTGGTGTTTAACCTTGTACTCAAGGGTATTTCACTTATATGACGAAGGATTGTCCATTTCACACTGTACACAGCCTTATTTCGGTGGAAAACCGAGAGGAAACCTTGTAAAAAACACTCCAGCGATTGCCGGAGCCACAACATGTGACTCGCTCATATACCTGATGGTCGAAAGGCGGACTCGAGCCCGTGAACGATATATCGAAGCAAGTTCAGTTCAGGAAGTGCACTAGCTACCACTGAGCCACGGCCGTGGGCCCAGTTTGCATAGTAAATCATCATGCCCTGTGAGTTTTCCCTTATTAAACTGAAGAGAAATATTTTACCTCAGTCAAGTGAACTGTGGGCTTTTCCACTCCCTGGCTACACAATGTTGACTCGGCAACAGGCTGTTCTTTCAATGGACTCACATACTTTGGTAAACCAGGGGGTAAGTGACTTATAAAACCTGATGGAAACTGTCCCATCATTCCATTGGTCTCTCCATATAGCCAATCAGAATTCACAATACTAATCACTGTAATTTTATCACCAGTCTAAAAAAAATTTATGAAAGTATTAACAAGACATATTGCTTATAAAGTTAGAAAGAGATGGCTTGCATCTGAAAATGTATAGATTGTAACAATACTAAACAGTGAGGCATACTTAAAGTCTAAACTTGTTACAAAGTGGCTAACATTTTCGTATCTATGACCTAGATATATATATATTTATTTTTCTCTTCATTTATTCAAAATATATATTTATACCTTTTTGATATATACATGTAATACACATAAGTAATTCTAATGTTCATATGGACCAGATTGTCTGAAATAAAATCAATTCTATTCTCTGCGACATAAACCCCTCAGCTGATGCCACATAACATTAAGATTGATTTTGAAATCTGCACCACACTTGAGTTGTTCAAAATCCTAACACAGCTGCCCTGTTAACTAAAAAGCTAATAGGAGTTCTTCTTGCAAAAAACGACAAAACAAAAAGAAGCAGGTAATAGTTTTGTTAAATATATTCTACCCTATATTGTAAAATCAATTCAATGTGAGTATATTTTAATTAAACATTTAATGCACCTTAAAAGTAAGTTCTCCATCTTTCCCATTGAAATCAAACATGGCTTTTGTAGTGGAACCAAAGTCTTCAAATCCATCAAAGTGAGCAAGGGAAACATCAGCTGGTGTTGGGGGTAAATCTTCTATAATCTCAACGAATGTGGACGGAAAAATTCCAGTTCGACCTTTCAACCTTCCTCTCAACCAATCGTTTGCCACATGTTCCACAATTTCAATTATGTCCCCTTCTTCAAATACTAAATCCTCCTGGCCTTCACCCTCGTAATCAAAGCGAGCTTGACAGCGTGGTCCATTACCAGTATCTACATCGTCGGCTTGACAGCGTGGTCCACTACCAGTATCTCTGTCGTCGGCAGACAGATCCAGTAATAAGGAAGCAGCCTCACCTCCTCTTGCCCCATTATCATGCTTTGCCACTCCCTGAAAATGAGAACATTTACTCAAGTATGCTTATTTAACTTATGTACGGCACCTGTAGGCTACTTTATTTATATCCAGATCAATGTTTTGATGAAGTTGTTTAACTTCTACATACAATTTTTTTTCTTTTTCTTTTTTCTTTTATATAAACATAAAAAAATGTCAAGCGCATAAAAATGACCACTGCTGTGACCTGAAGTGTTATTTCTTACTACAGACTTTAGTTATGTTAAACAATGTTGCAGTTCTATCAAGCAAATTGTCTGGAGGCCAAAGACCATCTAGGTCAGCTTTTGTAAATAGAACATCCTGGAGACATAAACAAAAGAAAACATCACTGCTACATAAGAGGTTGTGTATAACTCAGACAGACCAAAGTGATTGTGGATTAGCACAGGTGGTTTTAAGGCAGAAGCCAAGAGTTGCCAAATTAAACAAAAACTCAGTCACGAAACATAACACAGTCTCGCTAATCAGTTACTAATGCCAATGAGTGTCTTTTATTCTAACTAATCTGTCAATTTGATTCATACTTAACAAGATACCACCCATCTGGGATTGAATACCTTATAGGCAGGACTGGGTATAAAGCTGCGTAGATACAGTTATTTGACAGAAATTCAAGGAAGCAATGCTTGCAAAACTGATGTGTCTCTTAATAATCCATGGATGGAATATTTCTTTTCATGGTTTCAAAGAACTTTTTTTACAATTTTACTCAACTTTGTACATGTATTTAAAAATTATTGATCATATTTCTCTAAAACCAGCAAAACGTTGCTAATAACAGTTATGTTTTTATTTTATTGCTATGGCAATGACAGAAATGTCTAATTTTCAGAACATGGTGGAAAATACTGAAAAATTATCCCAAAATTCCTAACAATTAATATAACTGAACATATCACATTTCTCCATTAATAGTTATCAAATGTACAGGGTAGTTCTCATTCCTCAATCACTAAAGAAAACTGGTCAGTCATTAATGATTGATTGATTGATTGGTGGTGCTTAAGGGTATTTCACTTATGTGACGGTGGTGTATTCCAACAATAATTGACATTAGCACAACCAACATGTGAAGCGTTTCTATAATGTTGGAAATTTAATTATCCTCCAGTGCTATGTAAGGACAACATTGCTACTCTTAACACAAACTGCACTTAGTCACAGGGCTGGTCAGTTATTAATAAGTTTAGTTATACATACCTGTCCACTTAGAGGCTCAACCACTCTGACATAGTTAGCAGGAAAGATACCCTCTATTTCCCCATTTTTACCATAGAACCACGAGTCGTCTACCTGTTTTAATAACACTAATAATTCTCCTTCCTGTAAAATAAAACAAACCAAAAGCGGATATTAGACTGGTGGATTTCTCTTAATGATTGGTCTCTAGATAAGTTTCAGCCACGCTCTCTGCCTTCAGCTCCGTGAAAATAAATTACCAGCAGGATTTCATGGACAGGAAAATAGTTTGATCAGTGGATTTGATAAGTTATTATTATTTAATTTTAACAGAAAGATTCAATTTTGATAGGTTATTATCAGGTCTTGATCAATACTCATCCCTCATCAGCTCTGATAACCATCCCTGACATTTTTGATTGAACTATAGCTGAATCAGACTTAAACTTAAAATGATTTTTATGGACAATTGGAATTTGGCACCGTCCTGAATGATGAATAATTTGTTCTGTATTGTTCTACAGAAGAATTTCTAATCGTACTTAACTACACCGATGCTTGCCTATTAGAGGCAGATTTCCAGCCTAAAGCTCGTTTAAACACAGTCATCTATAGAAAATAATGAAACACTGTTATATGCGTAGAAAAACAGCAGTTTAAAGAATTTATATGACAATAAGAAATTAATTTATTTAATTTTTGTTCTTTTTGTTTCTAAAACTGATCAGAGAATTTTCAAACGTCAGACAGCCTTTATAGTATGCAGTGCTTAATAACTTACACTAAATGAGAGTTCATCTGTTTGAAGAGACTGGTAGTCATTGGATGCTACAGCCAGGCCATAGGGTCGGTCCATCATGTAGTGAAATAAGGGGTGAGTAGGTCCAGGTCTAGGAGGCAGTTTGGGAGCTGGGTATGTAACATAAAGTGCTAGAGATTTAAAATTATTCTTCGCCCAAGCAAAAATCATCTGCAGTAAATTGGCACCTACCCTGTCACATTAAAAGTATTCTCTTGAAAAGCAATGGCTTGAGCCTGTTTAAGATTATTGGATTGTTTGATTGGGGTTTTTAACGTCATACTCAAGGGTATTTCACTTATATAACAACGGATTGGCCACTTCACACTTCACCTAGCCTTATAACGGTGGAAAACTGGGATGAAACCTCATAAAAAACCACCCCTGTAATTGCCAGAACCACAACATATGGCTCACACTTATACCACATGAACAGTACATCGAAGCAGGTTCAGTTCAGTAAGTGCACATGCTACCAATAAGCCATGGCTGCGGGCCGCACATTTTAGAGAGGGCTTCATGTTTTAAACAGCAACATGTCTCAGTCATAAAAGTATTGCACAAATATATGACTTACAAATGAACATAACTTTGTTTTATTATAGGACATATGGAAATTTGTAAAACAGTTGTTTTGAATGTTTTATTCATTTCAAGAAAAAACACTTTACTTTAACTATTTTCCCTCAATATTCTCAATTAACTGATATAATCCCCATTGAAATGCTTACCTTGTGACTGTGGATAAACCTCGTGTATTATAACCCTTCTAGCGGAACCTTCAGACATTTTGGGACTACACAAAAAAAGAAGGAAAATATCCACATTACTTCTAATTTACATAAATAATTCCTACATTATTCTGATTTAAATCATGTTATTTAGTTGATTTATCATATGATGTTTGCAGTTAATAATGCCAAGTCAAGTTGAACAAGTGAATATACCTGCAGGTGGTTCAGGTTGGTAACATGGTTATATAATACTGCTCAAAACAGTTCAGAATCAGATAGTGGATTTTCATAGCAGCCTCTGTGACAAACACGAGTAAATGAAGGGAAATATTTGGGGTTTGCCGCACACATGTCAATAAATACAACTAACAATATATGACACCCACCATACATAGAGAGGAATTAACCTCTGCCTAAGCTTCCAAACATAGTCATTCTGCTTTTACTTAGCAATGCAGGAATGTTATTTTTACAATAAGGCAAAACAAGTTGGGGTTATACACAAGTAGTAGTGATATTCCGAAAAACGATAACTTCATTTTTACTCTACCTGTGTATTATGTTAAACTCTTCAGTGGAACTACAGATTTTCAAAACTGGTTACATTTTAGAGGTCTGATACCTTTGCTATTATTTGTGTTGTACATCACTGTCTTATACATGTACATGTAAGTAAAATTGCAATAGTCACCATTCAAGGGCAAGGAACTTGTAGAGGTGTAGGTCTATGTACTAAATGTCCATGATTCCTTATAATACGTAAGGATGTTATGAAGCATTGACAAGTGGAGATTAATGGTGGGTGCATGTGCTTGGATTGATCAGTATTGCCCAACATTCACTCTTAAAGGTATTCCCAAACGAGTTTTGAATCAGATTAAAAGTGACTGAATTACAAAGATAATATTATAAACTATCTGTAAAATAAACCCTGTATTTGTCTGACGCTTAGAATTTGTTTTATTCACTTACAAACTTGTGACTGTTCATACAAGTTATTTGAGCTGTGACATAGGCAGGGGAACTCCTTTTGGAACAATCTGTGTTGATTATGACGAGTCTGTGGCGGATAATGACGACTCAATACCGAGATACATGAAGAGTTGAGAAATAACAAAATGGTGGTAGGGTTTCTATAGATACCAGTCACTTGTTGAATTCCCCTGGTGACGTCACTCGAGAATCACAGCGGACGGTTAATGAAAGTCATATGTTCGAATCCCAATTTCTCCACATGTACAACAAATTTTTTAATGAAACAAGTTACAAATCGTTCAGTGAATATTGGACTATTTTTATACGTTTTCTAGGTATCAACCATTTTGGAATACCTTTAAGCCTGTTTTGGTTAACTTTCTGGTTACATCTGGGATACTATATCCCAGGTTATATTTTGTATCCATTGTAGCTTAAAGATATCACTTTGTTGTGTTAAATGATGCAATAGTATTTGCAAATCTCCCCTAATTAAACAATCTTATTTTTATGTATGTATGAATTTTAATTTTTTGTTTTTTAACCGTTCTGAAATCTTCTTTTCAGTTTCACAAAAAAATTAAGTACATGTATTTATGAATGTTTTTTTAAATTTAAAGTGTGAATGTGTTCCTCCAAAATTTTGTGTATCGACAGGCAGAAGGGATTAAGGCCATTATCTCACCTGAACTGATAACCTGCTGGCTATTAACCCAAGCCAAGTATCAAAAGGCCAACACATCAATTGCATGACCGTTGGAGGTGTTATATTGAACTGAAAAGTATACCTGGAGAACAAAGTTTTCCCAAGCAGAGTTGTTTTTCTCTTACAACCAAAATATGCTTTTTAAACATTTACTAAAGATTGTTAAATGACTGTTTCTACTTTACAATAAAAGCAGCAGCCACACCAAATAAATATTATAATTTGGGCTAATTATGTTTACGTCACTTATTATTTTCTTACCACAAAAATATATTCATGTAAAGCCAACCAGACTCTGAAAATGCTTTCTTCAGCGGCATGACAACGAAATTGGTTTTTGTATGGATGGAATATGTTCACTTCACATATGGAGGTTGTTTATTTAATTTAATTGGAGTAATCTTAAAACTATTCAACCTTTTTCACATGTTTAGGCTTTTTCTTCGCTTTCATTTTCTTGATTTTTAGTCTTTGAATTTGGCACAAACAATGAAGATATTAAATATTTTTTTAAGATGAATGTTTATTTTTAATTGTGTAAAAACTAACTTGAATTTAGGAAAACGCTAAGACACTTTTTTTGTATAAAAACTTGAAATTTTAAAGAAAAAATCTCCCACCATCTAATAGTTATAAACAAAGCTCCTTTTTTTAAAAATTATTTGACATTTTTGTTTTTTTATGCCATTATAAAATAAAATGAATCATAATATAAGATTATACATGAATGTTGAAACTTGAAATCCTTCTCTTTCTAAATGTATGTGTCACAGTTTTGTTAATATAATGGAAATGACTGAAAAGCTACGAGAAGGATGGATCTTTTTACTCCTGACTAGTGGTCATAAGATTCTACTTAATTAACATAATTACTTACGATTTATCAGGTGCAGTGTTCGCTGATGCTGGTTTAGAAGATGAGAATGAAGGAGGTCGAACTGGTGGAGTTTTTTTGGACAGTTTTTCTGTAGAGTCAGCCGTTTCACTGTTAGATGAACTTGACAGGGGGCGCTGTGAAGGTCTCGGAGGGCCAGTTTTACGTTTTCTAGGGGGTGGGGTTATGCTATCATCACTTTGAGTCCTTGGAGGTAACGAGAGTTCATTAGATCTTAGTTCATCAGCACTAATAGACTTGGGTAATTCTGAAGGAGTTACCTTTCTTGATACAGGTGTTGGTCTGGTTGGTGCCAGCACACCTGAAGGCTGGTCCTCAGGTGAGGTTGTTAAGGTATTTCTAACAGGTGCCTCACTAGGGAGTGACGGTTTTTTACTCTCCGTCTGAACAGGCTCTGCATTTTGAATGTCAGCATCTTTATGTACTCCAAAGCCTGGCCGTATTATTGTCGGTCTCTTTCTCCGTGATGGTGGTGTAGGAGATGTATTCATATCGTCATTTGCTAATTCTGATGCAACGTCAGGATTTATAGCTTTAGTAATACCATTGTCTATATTACCAGGTTTTGTTGGCTTTTGAGCAATATTAGGTTTGGGTTTAGGCAGAGGATGATTAACTCCACTCTGTCGTTTCTGAAAAGCTGCCTTTAGTTCGTTTACACTTGCATCATTAGAGGCTGTAGTTTTGATATAAGAGGGAAGTTTGTTGGCATCATCATTTTGTGCTACCTGTGGGGCTTCAGAGGGTCTTGTTCTTATAATGGTTGGCCGAGTTGGTCTTAAAGGTGAAGGCACTGTGCTAATTGAGTCTGGTTCGGTATTTGGAGTTACCTCTCCTGAAGTAGGGTTAGGAGAGTTGCTGTCATTTGATTGAACACGAGGGGCTGGTTTTGGACGTGGCTTTGGCACTGGATGTTTACTGATTACAGGATCTTCAGAGAGATCTATTAAATTATCAATCCCTTCCTCAGTTGTTTTACCTAGCTGGCCTGGTCGACCAGGTGGTGTTGGGCGACGGGGTGGAGTGGGCAACTCCCCCTTTGGCGAAGTTATCAACTTGGGACGTGGAGGAGGCACTTTAGGCATGGCTGTAACCCCTACAATTTGACATAAAATATATTAATATATATCGACTGAAAATGGCATTTTTTGATACACATTAAAAAAGTAGTACATGTATATGTTAGAATGGTCCAAGGTTTTTAAAGGTCAATTAACATTCAAACAATACACATTTTTATGCAGAAGATATCAATGTTTGTGTACACAAAGTGTATACAAATATGCACCAAAGGATCTTACCTGGTTTATTGTTTTCTTGTTTACTATTACTTTCAGGGGCAGGTAATCGAGCAGCCGGGTTTTCTTCACGGAATCCCACCTGGCACATGGGTTTGGCACTTACAATTGTTATTTCAGGACGTCTGAAAATTGATCAGAAAAACACTACATGACGTTGATTTGTTTGACTCTATGTACACTACTATAAATACAACAAACTTTGGTGTAACTATAGAATTGGTCTGTCACCCGTAACTTTTCATTCCAACCATAAACCATCATGTTACTTCTTGGAATACTTAGAACATTTTGTTTGTTTGTTTGATTGGGGTTTAACGTCCTACTCAAGGGCATTTCACTTAGATAATGATGAATTCTGAACTTCACACTGTTCCTTGTCTAATAACGATGGAAAACCGGGAGAAAACCTCGAAAAAAAACAAAACAATGTGATTGTCAGAGCCAAATCAAGTGACTCACTCTTAAAGACTTATACCTGAGGGTGAACCAGCTGACTC
>JARFOD010150290.1:0-12539 GCA_031763545.1 Mopalia muscosa | reverse complement strand
TTTTACAATTTAAATCTAAAAAAAACATTCTAAAATACTACATTTTTTGGTCAAACTTTTTGCATTATCAAGATTATAAAAAGAAGATTTCAGAAAGGCAAAAAAAAAAAAGTCGAAATTTTACCCCTGACTAGCGGTAGAGTCCTTAACAAGCAAACACATTACGTTGCACAGTTACCAAATAACAACGTTACTGCAACAAAAATCTACACTAGAATCTGGTTGTAAGTTTGTACTAGTGGATACAACGTTATCATAACGTTGTCGAGGCATCACTGGAAAACGCTGAAGTTAAACGTTGTAACAACACAAATCGACTCATCGTGACTTAGTCAGTGTGAATTGGTAGCGTTTTGTTCAAGGTAATAACAATGTTGTGAAAACATTGCATGGTACAACAACAATATTACAACATAGCTATAACGTTTCTGTTTTGTTGCTATGTGGTTGTATTCTAAGGTTGTGGCAACATAACTGGTAGTCCACAAAATTCCGTTGCAACAACGTAACTCCGTACTAACATGACCAAATCAAAACGTTGCCGCTACGTTGTTTGGCTTACTGGGGACCAACACTAAGGCGAAGAGAATATATCATGGTTTACGATTTAATTTTTACATTTATCCAGAATAACCACACTGACACAATGTCAATTAATCTGACAATCGAGGCATCTTGGCAATATTAGATAAAAGCACAGTAAATAATACGTAAGTGTAAAGAATTCAATACAATACAATAAAAATGTACATCATAAGTCCAATTTTGATAAGGATGCTTATAAATAACGATCTAAATATACAAATATACTTTTACTAGATAATTATTATAGTCGAGAACTTCTTAGTTCAGACAAAGTATCGTCACTTTCAGGAGATGCTTCTTCAAAAGATTCGTCCTTTTTAATGCGTTCCCCTTTGACCTTTTTGTTTAGGATATATTGGATATGGCTATAATAAAGAACAAAATTACCCACGATAATGGGCACAGTGAGTGCTAGCATTAGCAGTCCAGATAAAGCACAAACAGCTCCCACAACGTAGCCAGCGGCAGTTTCCGGATAAACGTCGCCATAACCAACTGTTGTCATAGTAACCAAACTCCACCAAAATCCAATGGGGATATTCGTAAAGGCAGTAGAAGAATGTCCCTCCGCGAAATAAATAAGTGAAGCAAAAATAAGCATGCCTATTACCAGGAATACAATCATGAGAGCCAATTCATTGATGCTGGCCCGAAGAGTGAAAAGTAAAATCCAAAGGCCAGGCACATGGCGTATCAAACGAAAAACTCTAAGAATTCTGATAATTCTCAAAATAAATATAAAATCTACAAAAGACGCCACTTTGCGTTCATCGGGATCAAGACTGATCACAATCAGCTCTATGTAGTCCGGCAGAATGGCGACGAGATCAATTATGTTTAGTGCTGACAACAAAAACTGTTTCTTCTCCGGAGAAAATGCTAGCCGTAGGACGTACTCAAACGTGAAAAATATAAGACATATGAAATCCGTAATAATCAAAGCCGCGTGCGGTACAAGATGTGTTTGTGGACCGCTGTTCTGCGCATCTGCTGAATTGTTTCCGCTTCCGGTGGAACTGTCCGGTATACTGGTGCTAGAAAGGCTGGTTTGACGTGAACTAGTTGCCACAAGAGGTTCATCCCGCACAACATTGTCTGTTATAAAGTACTCCGCTAACAGATCGTCTTCGGCGTCTACTTGGAAAACTGGATGCGTTTCTGCAGAAAACGTGAAGATGGATATAACTACAACCATGATGGAGACCCAAGCGTAAACCTGTCGGACAAAATACGAAATCTGAATTTTACTTTAATGCTTAACTCAAATTTACTTTAAAAGCAAGTTCCGCCCCTTAATGCACTATGTATTGGGAGTGTTTGCCTTGTAAAGATCATGGCACCTAAACCGTATGTTTACAGTACATTTCTTCTGTTTATCGCTTCGAATATACTAGTATCGTGTGAACCAGTATCTTCTCGCGATAACTTCGACCTAGCCCCATAGTCTGGTAACAGTACATGTTAAACGTTTCCAAAAGAAAATGGCCGCCATATGGTCCGGTTATCGTACAGTTGGTTTTCAAAAGGGTTTGGTTTTACAACTTTTACAACATTGAATTATTTTTTGTGTATTATTTACAAAACGACTATTAACTGCATGTCTTTTTGTTACTTTACAATAACATTTTCTTAGTTCAGCATAAAAAGTGTTACCCCGAAAAAACGAAAACCTAGAATAATGTTGCATAGATCTACTCACTCGGGCTGCTTTTGATGACCCTGGGTTTTCTAGAAAATTCCATATTCTGGATTTCTTCTTCTGCCACGAGGTGGCTGTTTCCTGGTCCAATTTGTAGGCGGCTCCAACTGATGTAATGTCCCTCTCTAATTCATCTAAAGTTTCGTTCTGGCTATTCCACGTATTGTAATGCCCCCAACAACAGCGTTCTATTTCTTCATCATCAACGCCCCAGTAGTTCAGCTCTCGCTTCATCATGGGTCCACAGAAATGCGTTGGAACGTGAAGCTCTCCAGTGCGTAAAAAATTTAAGACGCATTTGAACACATCATAATCGCGATCGAAAAAATATTCCCCTTGTGAAGAACGAAAATGATCCCGCATAAAAGTTTCATCCGCTAACTTTGTGGGTTTACCAGCATCTGTAAACGTACTCCGAAAAGTTTCGAAAATCTGGCCACCGACATTCAGCTTGATCGTTTCACTATCCACAGAACATTCCGGTTTTTCGTGGAACCTCTTCTTACTCGTAGACATCTTGTCTTGTTTGCTCGGCACGACACAATGAAAGTTTCCAATACTGCTATGGCGCCGTGCTTGGCTTACAAGAACTGCCATGTTTACCGTCAAAACCCCAATCCACGAATAGCAAAATAATGGAAAACGTCCCTAAAGCTAGGGGAGAAATTCTCTGGCATGATTCTTGGTCACAAAATGTCATACGTCAGATTATACCACTGAATGTTCCTAATTAGGTCCCACCACTGATAATGGCACAGTCTAATTAGTTCAACACATAATCGGAGATTATACGGCCTATACACTCTTTGTTTACACTGTGTTATGTCCTTACCTCGAGCGCTGATGTTGATGAGTATACGAATGTCCTGCAAGTGCCAGTCAGTGATATAAAACAACAATTTGTCCTGCTGAATAAAACCCCTTCTGTGCAGTTGCAGTAAACGTGTAGAAAAAACAACAGATGATTTCGACAGAACAGACACGAGCAACAACTGCGAATAAAGGTGTGAAAACAAAATGCAAACACCTGTGGAGACGCGCCGAGGTGCACTGTTACTATGTTTGAACATCACGCCTCAATAAACACAACATCTGTTGTCAACGAAACCAAATGTTTCATCATTACATCATTGCAAACAGGCGAGTCCATGACACTGTATGATCTTGATATCAATGTGTTTCCAACAATTTAGAAGCAGGAAAGGTTAAGGTTAAGTTACCTATAATCTTTAATTCCTATTGCTATTATTTATATCGAGTATACCGGCAATGTACCTGTAAATTGGCCCTAGAGCAAAGGACAGTAAATGCATATAAGCTATAATGAACTTTTCACCTTTATTATACACCTCCACAATGTGCAATATGCATGCAATTTAAAATCGTTGCGACGCTAACAATTAAACCTTACAAATGCAAGTCCACTGAGGACTTAAGCACTAATACCAGCGATCTGTGGGGCTTGGATGAGTTAAATGTTGACGTAATTGAACACTGTTATATCGGAGGGAAAACAATAAACTGAAATATTCAACCAAGAACAGTGGATTTTAGATCTTGATCTTCTTTGGAAGCAATAGAAGATAAGAGCAGAGTATTAGTTATGTTAGGACCTTTATTAACTTGTGTAAAAGTGACCAAAAATAGTTGTATTAAACGTTATTAAAATTAAATAATATTAACCACAACTCGATCTATACGGTGATTGGCTGCAGTTGGGACTGTACATAGAACAGGTTGATTTATTTTCAGAACTTGTCTGTAATATTTTGTTATCAAATATACATTAGGTTATTTTTACATGCAAGGGCCGAAAAAGAACATCAGAAAAATGCTACTGGGGAATGCGTAAAAATCACAGAGTTATCCTGAAAGCATGGATTTAGAGGAAGTGGCTACAATCATAAGGTTGACCTCTACGCAACCAAATATCGATATAAGCCAGATTCGAATTAATTATTATCTAGAGTTATGGGACTTTCTTTTCTTTGCGACATTTTCATTGGTCGGCTAAAAAATTAAAACTGTCGACCAATCACAACTCCGCAAATGAAGGATTCCCCTGTAACCATTGTACAAGTCACATCTTCCAGGATCACGCCCCTTTAACTTTAACTGACAAAATGCATTTTCAATCTCTTAAATAAACAGAGCATGGTTTGAACATTAATGGAAGTTTTAAAACAAAGCATGTTATCAAGCTAAATATTGTTACTTAACAATATTTAATTATTACAAGCTTATTATGACGACATAATAAGCTAAATCATGATAACTTTGTGACAAAAAGCAAACAATGTAAAAATTCTTCAAGCAGTTTGAATTTTCTTTAACTTTAAAAATAGTGCCAAATGAGACAATTAAATTATTTGTATCCTTAGAGGCTTTGGAAACTGTGAAAGACTGTAGACAATACAGAATAGCAGTCGCTATCTTGTTTGTTTTAAATCTAGTGAATCACTCCACATAAGTATATTCAGTAGAAGTCTTTTATTCCAGTTCCCCGTGTTTACTTCTTCTGAAGCCTTTGGCATGGCATCGATATACATGTATGAAGTTATTGAACTTTTTTTTTACCATACCTACCTGAAATGTTTTTGTGTCTTTTAGAAAGTGAAGATTAACAATATTTTTGTGGTGGCTGAGTGGTCGAGGTAGCCTGCATTTATTGCTGACGATTTGGTGCCTAACTCTGAGGGTCGTGGGTTCGATTCTTGGACGCGTTTCAACCTACAGAATTTTCTGAACAGGTAATATGTTCTAACTAAGCAAGTGTTTTACCAAAAAAACGAAAATACGGCATATACCTACATGTTGGCATATGAAAGTCAAAGAAGAAACCCAGGAATCAGAGCCAACGAAGTGTAGTACTGGCAACAGCTATTCAATGTAATCTGTGACGAACATACTGTAAAGCCGGTCATCTGTGCCGCAGTGGTTCCAAAGAAGTGTCGTATTGTCAACAGCCTCCCATTGATTCGGAGACGCACTTTGTGTAAATCCGGTCATCTGTGAAGCACTTGTTTCACTGAAGTGTCGTATGGCAACAGCTATTCCACTTTTTAGAGAGGAACGTACCGTAAATCCTGTTATCTGTGACGCATTTGATCCACTGAAAGTAGTTTCGGGTTGACAAAAGCCTCCCAATGTATTAGGAGACGAACTGTAAAGCCAGTCATTTGTAACAAAGTTGTACCAAAGTAGTGCCGCAACAGCCTCTCGGGATTGTTCGCAAAGCGTCAAATATGACTAGACTCGGAACGGGGCCGAACGAAAAACGTACCTATATAGGATAAGCCAATGTTGGGCTGTAATTGTGTACTCCAATTGTCAAGAGCCGTCAAAATCCCTATTGTTGCTATCGACCTATTAATTCATCCTATCGGAGTTCATCGAATGGCTAAATGGTTGGAGCTATTAATTTTGCATTAAATGTTGTTGAACACATATTGTCACACAAGCCAATGACCTCAAATTTCTCGCCAATAATACGGCTATTTGTTTAAATATAACATGTACATATTGGCAGTTTGTAACATCTATGTTCGATCGATCGTGTTCACTGTTCAATTATGTTTAATATTTAACTTCTATGTAAGCTGAATGCCGAAGGGAATGTTAATAACTATAAAGGTATAACTTTAATAAGCATCGTTGCTCAATTACGTTCAATTGTACTTACCTATCGACTCCTCACCTAGGCTGAAAGTAAGGTTTTCTAACTGATAACCAGTATGGCTTAAGGCAAAATAGGCCTAATTTTTTGGTTTATAAAACAATACAAGTATGTCAATTTTGAAAAAAAAAACCATAAACTGTTCTGTGCTTTTGTGGACCTAGAGAAGGTATTTGGTACAATAAATAGGGAATATATGTGGAGAAAGCTTATTGCAGTATGGTTGTAACAATAGTTGATAATGGCGATAAAAGCGATATATCATGCAGTTCGATTCTGCGTCCGGTTACATAACTATTATTCTGATTTCTTGGATTTAGGCATTGGTTTAAAATAAGGGGAACCTTTATCAACAATATTTTTGTCATTATTTTTAAATGATTTGTTTGTTGATTGGTGTTTGACGTCGTACTCAAGGGTATTTCACTTATATGTCGACAGATTGTCAACTTCACACTGTTCACAGCTTTATTACGGTGGAAAACCGGGAGGAAACCTCGTAATAACTACCCCCGCGATTGCCGCAGCCACAACATATGACTCGCTCATATACCTCATGGTCGACAGGCGGACTCGATCTATTTATAAATGATGTTTATAGCGAATAATGTAATGGGAAAAATCGATCTAACTTGTTTTCGACATTTTCTAACACTGACGAAGGTCTATAAAATATTTCAATTCCTTTGCCGCTTCTTGTGAAAAGTGAAATTTCAAGGTAAACGTAATTAGGAAGAAATTGCTTCTTTTTTTTTTTGGTTTTACACGATACAGGGGCCATTACCAGCGGTCATATAATGCCAAATTTATTGGGAATGTATAGAGAGTGTTTCTTAACTTAGAATTTGAATAAAGTTTATATAGCGCATTGGAACGAGTGAGCCTAACAGTACAATGCAAAAAGGGTGTTGAAGTTTTGGTCAAAAATCTTGTCTTACAAGCAAACACTCACATACAAATTATACAAACTCAAGTGTGAACAGTATAATAACGGAAGATTTTACCTTTGGAGTCATAAGGCTTAACAACTTTTACAAGAATGTGCTTGTTTCTTTGTGGAAATCCAACAGATATGAATATATCCAATGTAAAGGAAGGTGTAGAAGACGTTTTTATTTCAACAGGTTTTCCTCAATTTGGTGACCACAAGGTATTCCTCGTATCGTTTACTAATTAGAGAATATTACACAGTGAATTTTGAATACCATAAATATTGCTTACGTGAGTGGTGAAACAGATAACTCACGAGACGTGAAGCGAAAGTGGGTTATTCTTTCAAGCATTCGTGAGAGCAATCTTATGGTATACAACCTGCACGTGGGATAGAAGGAGGTTATTTGAAAATTGACGATAAAGCCCCGGTCAAAACCCCACCGTGTGCTTTTTTTAGACCGTACGTTTTTAATGGAGGCCGTATTGGGGGTGAATCCGTAGCCCGACCGCAGCTCGAAAGTTCCTCGTGCACTAAACGTGCTACGGCGTGTCTGTGTGCTCCCAAATCCGTACTGAGGCGGTACCCACCACGTACGGATCCCCAACTTTTGCCCGCGTTTTTACAAGTAGACAGCACGCACTTGCAAGTACGGCGGATTGGGACCTAGACTTAAAGGACAGAGCCTTCGCGCTGCATGGTGAAATGAAGCGCGTTCTAATTAACGTCATAATAGAAACGAAACGTTTTGAGGCAAAACAGTTCGAATTAAATAACAGAAAGTGTTATTTAACGGCAGTAAAATATAACTTTTAAGCTTGAAGTAAATCCTAGATTTTTTATTGACGTATAACCAATAAATAGTGATATGTTGAACAGCTGTAAATTAAATAGTGACACCTTGAATGACTCCAATATAAAAGTCATTTCAGAGGCGGTTATCATGGGTTAGCAATTGAAATTGGAAGGTATAACAACACTCCTAGAAAAAAAATATGTCTTGCCTATAACTCATAATCCATTGAAGATAATGATCATTTTCTGTTATGTTGTCGTCAGTATTCAGATTTAAAAAATCTTGTTTAACACAATATTGTTGTCATTTTTTAAATTGTATAAATTGATAAAGCTGTTTCACTTGGATATGCAACTATGACATAATGCTACATGTTTGCGACAATTTACGACAGAAATTGCTTACATTCTCGATCAAGGAAAGTCTGTTGGAAATAGACTGAACAAATGCACTTTGTTTGCATAGTAGTACGGGCATGTCAGATACTCAAAATATGATTGGTCATAACTAGATGGTTGATGCGTTTATAACCAATTAACTAGCAGGTTGAGATATTAATGACACATTACCTAGCTGGTTGAGATATTAATAACACATTAACTAGCCGGTAGAGATATTATTAACACATTATCTAGCAGGTTGAGATATTAATAACACATTAACTAGCAGGTTGAGATATTACTAATATATTAACTAGCAGGTTGAGATATTAATTATACATTATCTAGCAGGTTGAGATATTAATAATACATTAACTAGCAGGTTGAGATATTAATAATACATTAACTAGCAGGTTGAGATATTAATAATACATTAACTAGTAGGTTAAGATAATAATAATACATCAACTAGCAGGTTGAGATATTAATAACACATTAACTAGCAGGCTGAGATATTACTAATATATTAACTAGCAGGTTGAGATATTAATAATACATTAACTAGCAGGTTAAGATATTAATAACACATTAACTAGCAGGTTGAGATATTAATAATATATTAACTAGCAGGTTGAGATATTAATAACACATTAACTAGCAGGTTGAGATATTAATAACACATTATCTAGCAGGTTGAGATATTAATAATACGTTAACTAGCCGGTTGAGATTTTAATAATATATTAACCAGCAGGTTGAGATATTAATAACACATTGACTAGCAGGTTGAGATATTAATAATATATCAACTAGCAGGTTGAGATATTAATAACACATTATCTAGCAGGTTGAGATATTAATAACACATTATCTAGCAGGATGAGATATTAATAATACATTAACTAGCAGGTTGAGATATTAATAACATATTATCTAGCAGGTTGAGATATTAATAAAACATTATCTAGCAGGTTGAGATATTAATAACACATTAACTAGCAGGTTGGGATATTAATAATACATTATCTAGCAGGTTGAGATATTAATAACACATTAACTAGCAGGTTGGGATATTAATAATACATTAACTAGCAGGTTGAGATATTAATAACACATTAACTAGCAGGTTGAGATATTAATAATGCATTAACTAGCAGGTTGAGATAATAATAATGCATTAACTAGCAGGTTGAGATATTAATAACACATTAACTAACAGGTTGAGATATTGGTAATACATTAACTAGCAGGTTGAGATATTAATAACACATTAACTAGCAGGTTTAGATATTAATAATACATTAACTAGCTGGTTGGGATATTAATAATAGCATTAAATTACAATTGATTATGTCTATATCATCGCTCAAAATTACCCAGAATACAAATGCAAACGTTAATGTCCTCGTTAATTTTTTTTTCTTTTGAAACGTGAGTTTCGAACTCGCTGGCTATAATGCCAGTGGATAATAAACCAATATTTCATCCCGGTATACATAGTAAAATGTGACGAAGATTTGTTCATGAAAATATCTCAAAAACATATGTGTTACGTTATTTAGCCTATTGCATTATCTGTTCTCCAATATGAAACGAAACAATTGATGCACACGTTAATATTCCGACTAACTTCTCCTCGTCTCTGAGATGGTATGGTGTGGCTTACCCGAACAATAAGTTGTTAAGAACCACGGTAGGCCTATGCGAGAGTAAAATGTGCGACGCTGTTAATAGTATTCCAGTTACGTATTTATTAAATTATTTTTATTAAGGCTCCAAATAAAACACGGAATGCGCCACACATGGAAATTTTCCTTGCCCTTTTGCCCTGGTGCTCTCAGAGCTAAAGGGGATCAGGAAGCTGGTATGTGTGCGGTGTCTGTATAGCGTCCTGTTGTTGGCCTGTATTTGTCTCGTGTTGTCTTTGTTTGTTGCCAGTGGTGTCGAGGGTGGTTTCCTTTACCAATTGGGCTAGCACGTCCTGATAAAAGTGAAATACCCTTGAGCACGACGTTAAACCCCAATGAAACAAACAAAACAAACATCTCTTTATCTAAGCTCTGAGAGAGTATTTCGACGCCGATACACTTCGCAGATGACTCATGTGGGTGTCTCTTACCGTACCATATTTTTTCTTGTTTAGTACAAAGCCGATATCTTCAATCATCTTTGGTTTTTTTACTCACTAGTGATTGTTCTTTCTTGCTCTCTTGGTAAAGACAAGAGTGCTTTCATTCATTCTTTGGCCGGGGCTAAAACGTTTTCAATAGTAGCTATGGCTTAAACCCCCAAATCTACAATCTATATTCCTTTATGTTTGCTTCCTTGTACATAGTCCGCAACATGTATACAGTGTCGTTCCAATAACAGTGTACTGTTCCATTTACAAAAGGCTGTCGTGTACAAATATGTATCTTTTACATCTGACAAAAGCGATAAGGTGGATGAGATGGGTATATGGGTGGAAATATGCCAGATATTTGACCCCAGATGTCTGGCATATGGCGTGCGCATGTGTACTGCATGAAGAGAATATGTTTGTGGACATACTATTCTTACCGTTTAAATTTCTGAATGTAGTTATTTTTTAGCAGTCAGGAATAACTGTTATAGTTAGAAATCGGGCACAATTGAGTTATTAGTTTTCAAATGTTAATAGTCTTAGCATTTAGTAAACACTTAGCTTTCTGCTAGGAAACCTTTAAATTAAATATAGGTCGAAAGCGTCGGAACTTCAACTCAAGTCTAAACTTCGGGAAATTTGTGGGTGCCTCTAAACACACTCTAAAATAGCAGCAGAGGGAAGCTAGTAGCCGAATTCATATGAGGTTGACTCGGCTTGGCCTGATTTTAGACGCAAACTCTCAGTGTTTCTACAGTACATTCAACATGGAAGTGAAAGACGGGGTAGCCATATGAATAATATTCGCATCAACAGCGCCGTGCGAGGCAAAATATGGCCCCGACAACTTCCCGGGTTGCATACAATGGATGAAGACGGGGAGTCAAAAGAAAGTATATTTATTGCGGACAGTGAGTTGGATATTCCTCAGTTAAACGAGATACGGCCAGCTGACGAGGAAACGATACTCCTAAACGTTGGGGGACAGATTTTCGAGACTTACATATCGACATTGAACCGATTATCTTGTCGATGTCGATTAGCAGATGAACTGTTCTTGCGGGCCCATTTTCGTCCGGCGCACAGTGATTTCTTCTTCGACCGGGACCCGGATGCGTTTAAGTGTGTGTTAAATCTTTTACGGACAGGGCAACTTCACGTACCCACGCATCTTTGTGGCCCCTCTTTAAAAACTGAGCTCAAATACTGGGGTGTTGACGATGGGGAAATTGAAAGGTGTTGTTGGGGCTTTTACAACTCCTGGGACGCCCAAAGTAAAGCGCTTAGTCAGTTGGAAAGAAATATAAACGGTGCTTCCGTTATGCATTGCGTCAATGAAGCAACTGCGTCGCGGTGGCAACGTTTCAAAGCCAACGTTTGGAATTTTCTCGACAACCCTTCTTCGTCGAAAGCAGCCAAAGTAAGTTATTTTTTGCTCTGACCTGATTGTGGCTAGACTGGTTTTGTACTTAAACTAGTCATCAAAATTGTTTGTGGAAATTCGCCTACTTATTATGAATAATAACTTCGTTGAAAGTTCAGATGAGGCTATGAAATGTCAATACAAATGCAAGCGTTATAGTTGACTATTAGAGCAAGGAAATTCCCCTCAGTTAAACACTGTGATTAACTATTATTAAAACATATAATAATGTGCAGTCCCGTCGGCCTAATGCATGCTAATTTCTAATCAATTAATTCCTGACTATATCGTCCTACCAAGCGATCTTAACCTGGAGTCGAATTTAACCACCAAGCTCGCGGAAGTGGTTCGATCAGTGGCTAATGAGTTGAACTACAGTGACCCTTATTCGACGAACCGCTCACAGGTTAAAGTATAGTACCTCAGGTATTTGAGTGTGTCCCACAAAGTGCAGGGCTCCGGCAGTCAATGGGGTCGCCGTTTGCGCAGTCTCGTTTCGGTCTTTCGCCGTATTTAAGTAATATCCGGTTAATATATTTGAGGACAACGTTAAACCCCAAACAATCAAATCCTAATCACCATGACGACATAATGCCTTCTGATGGTTGTCATGGTGATAAACAGGAACTTAGGTTAATATCACTTTGTTATACAGAAAGTTAATAGCAGAAACTTGTATCGCTATTAATTTCAAGCTTTTGCCGTTACTGCCTTTTTCCTGTCCATTTTTTTTCTCTCTATTTGTTTTTAACCTAGTTCTCTCTTTATATATAAATTTTCCTAAAATTAATTATGAACATTGGGCTTTATTAGATCCAGGGGCCGATTCCACAAAGCAGTTTTATACGTAAGTCGAAATGTTTAAAGGCACTCACATTACTCAGTTTTAAATTTTAACATTTAATATTTTAGCATAATTATTGTAAC
>JARFOD010150279.1:0-12541 GCA_031763545.1 Mopalia muscosa | reverse complement strand
TTTTCTGATGTAACACCACAGTATGTTCTCTGATGTAACACCACAGTATGTTTTCTGATGTAACACCACAGTATGTTCTCTAATGTAACACAACGGTATGTTTTCTGATGTAACACCACGGTATGTTTTCTGATGTAAAATCACAGTATGTTCTCTAATGTAACACCACAGTATGTTTTCTGATGTAACACCACAGTATGTTCTCTGGTGTAACACCACAGTATGTTCTCTGGTGTAACACCACTGTATGTTCTCTGATGTAACACCACAGTATGTTCTCTGATGTAACAACACAGTATGTTCTGTGATGTAACACCCCAGTATGTTCTCTGATGTAACACCACAGTATGTTTTCTGATGTAACACCACAGTATGTTCTCTGATGTAACAGCACGGTATGTTTTCTGATGTAACACCACAGTATGTTTTCTGGTGTAACACCACATTATGTTCTCTGGTGTAACACCACAGTATGTTCTCTGATGTAACACCACAGTATGTTTTCTCATGTAACACCACAGTATGTTCTCTGATGTAACACCACAGTATGTTCTCTGATGTAACACCACAGTATGTTCTCTAATGTAACACCACAGTATGTTCTCTGATGTAACACCACAGTATGTTTTCTGATGTAAAACCACAGTATGTTCTCTCATGTAACACCACAGTATGTTCTCTAATGTAACACCACAGTATGTTTTCTGGTGTAACACCACAGTATGTTTTCTGGTGTTACACCACAGTATGTTTTCTGATGTAACACCACAGTATGTTTTCTGGTCTAACACCACAGTATGTTCTCTGATGTAACACCACAGTATGTTCTCTGGTGTAACACCACAGTATGTTTTCTGATGTAACACCACAGTATGTTCTCTGATGTAACACCACAGTATGTTTTCTGATGTAACACCACAGTATGTTTTCTGATGTAACACCACAGTATGTTCTCTTATGTAACACCTCGGTATGTTTTTTGATGTAACACAACGGAATGTATTCTGATGTAACACGACGGAATGTATTTTGATGTAACTTTACGGTTTGTATTCTGATGTAACTTCACGGTTTATATGCTCATGTAACTTTACGATTTATATTCTGATAAAACTTCATGGTTTGTATTTCGATGTAACTTCACGGTTTGTATTCTGGTGTAACTTTATGGTTTGTATTCTGATGTAACTTTACTGTTTGTATTCTGATGTAACTTTACTGTTTGTATTCTGATGTAACTTGACGATTTGTATTTTAATGTAACTTCACGGTAATGTAACTTTACGGTTTGTATTCTGATATAACACCACAGTATTTTCTGTTGTAATTTCACGATTTGTATTCTGATGTAAATTGACGATTTGTATTTTAATGTAACTTTACGGTTTGCATTCTGATATAACACCATAGTTTATTCTGTTGTAATTTCACGATTTGTATTCTGATGTAACTTTACGACTTGTATTCTGATGTAAAACGGTTTGTATTCTGTTGTTAATTCATGGTTTGAATCTGATGTAACTTCACAGTACGGATTACACTATCATCGTTTGACTTATCTTGCATCAGCACACTTCGATTATCTTTTCACTGACCAGTTTATTTTTCAACCCAAGATGATGTTTATCTATCAACCCACCAGTGCCCATCTGCTTCGCCTAATCCTAGTAATGTAGTTTTGCCCTTTATCTGCTTTTTTTTTACGTTTTTTTTTTTAAATTTTATCTCAAAACGCTTTGGTTTGTATGACAATTTGATAATCAACAAAAGAGATAATCCTTATATTTATACTCTTTGCAGGATAACATGGCGAAAAGATGGCGTCGATTTACCAGATAATGATCCTGCGCTAGTTTCCACTCTCGAATTAGCGCCCTTGGACAGGCATGAAGGGTCGTACCAATGTCTAGCCTCGAATCCATACGGTACCGCGGTATCGGATAAAATTTCTGTCAAGAAGGCTTACTTGCAGAATGGAAATAACGTCCAGCCGGCGTCTATACGAGCCACAGAAGGACAGTATCTTGTCATGGCCTGTGCCGCCCCCAAAAGTGTACCATCTGTCAAGGCTACATGGTTGAAGAGAGACGGAGAGGGCGTCCTCACTGATAGCCTCTTGGGCAATCGAATCACAATGGATTATTTTGGTGTGTATGTTTTATGGAGTAGAATAAACTTACAACTCAAACACATGCACAGGGATTATGAGTGATCCAATAGGTTGTTTCTTTTAAAACCATTTCAAGAGTATGAAATATATCTGTACAAAAGGTGTATAAATAGCCGGTTATGGCAGACAAACTATAGCCACACATCCGGGAAACGACAAAATACGCATAGGGCCTACGCAAGTTTCTATATTTCGGTTTATTAAATAACATCAGGAATGAAGTCTGCTTTTGTTTGTTTGACTGGGATTCAACGTCGTACTCCCAATGTGATTTCACTTATATTGTCTATTTGATACTGTACACAGTCTTATTACGGTGGAAAACCGGGAGGAAACCTCGTAAAACCACCCTCACGATTGCCGGAGCCATAACATTTGACTCGCTTATATAGGCCTACCTGATGGACGACAGGCGGATCAGGAATGAAGAGACGATCAGATAGTTGCTATATATATAATATTATATAATACTTTATGTATTTAACGACTACGAACGAGGATTTCCCACAACATAAATGGCCACTAGGGGGACTCCTCGAAAGATACAATAAATAAATTTCATACATATGCATACATCATTACATGCGTTAATAATCAACAGAAAGAAAGAGAAGGTAAATAATGTATACATTGTCCAAAAAATTAATCGATTAGTTTCTTTTGTCTTTCTTTTGTTTCGTTTTGTAAAACTGTGCGTTCAGGTATCAGAATACACAGTACTTGGATCATTTAAATTTAGAGTAAAGTTGTCTGCTGGTGTTGCGTTAATGTTAAGGTTTTGTAAATAATAGTAAATAATTTTGTATTCTGATATATATGCATAGTATATGTACATGTAAAACAGGATCATATAACTGCTGATATACTTATAGAATATTTACAGGGTATCTATACATATATACTTTTTTTGAGTAAACTTAAATCAAAGATAGATGTCGACGTATAAGCCCTATACAACAGTACTTCTCTTAATCCCCTGCGAGAAACCATATTGTTTTGCTTTACATATAGTCTATAAATAAAACAGTTATACCTGAAAGTCCCTTCGTTCCTGATGATGGTTTAATAAATGGAAATATAAAAACTTGCATATGTGTTTAATCTCGTCGATTATCGGAGAGTATAGATTGTCTGCCATAGAGAATTAACATGCATTATTGGTCGTTTCTGAAAGCTCTGTCCAGCTAGCAGACTGACTAATAACCAATATAGATATTGCATGGGCATTGGTGGGGTCGGCGATTTTAATCATTTTATATAAATCTGGGCAGCCCACATAGGTTCCAAGAAAGCCCAACAGACAAATCCACGTGGGTCCCACATAGTAGCTCATGTAGGACCCACATAGGTCCCATCAGTCATTGTCGGCTACTATCTTAAATTATTCTGTGGAAACCACAGTGTCTATATAAAGGTTATGTTTGCTTGGTTAAACTTTCACTTACATGATCTTTATAAAACTGTCACAGATAAGGATATTAATCACCAGATCATAGATACGCCAAACTTAACATGTATAGGCCTAGTTACGACAGAGGATTCACTTTTAAGTACAGCAATATTCTGGTAGAAAATATCTTACTGTTAATTCTCTGGCGAAATAATATTACCACCCTTTTCATTATGTCAAACATAAGTCATCATAACATTCCCACTCATTCCATCGGGCCATCAGAACATCACCACTCATTTCATTGAGTCATCATAACATTCACACTCATCTTATTGAGTCATCATAACATTCCAGATCATTTCATTGAGTCATCATAACATTCACACTCATTTCATCGGGCCATCAAAACATCACCACTCATTTCATTGAGTCATCATAACATTCCCACTCATTTCATTGAGTCATCATAACATTCCCACTCATTTCATTGAGTCATCATAACATTCCCGCTCATTTCATTGAGTCGTCATAACATTCCCGCTCATTTCATTGAGTCATCATAACATTCCCGCTCATTTCATTGAGTCATCATAACATTCCCACTCATTTCATTGAGTCATCATAACATTCCCACTCCTTTCATTGAGTCATCATAACATTCCCACTCCTTTCATTGAGCCATCATAACCTTACCACTCATTTCATTGAGTCATCATAACATTCCCACTCATTTCATTGAGTGGTCATAGCATTCCCACTCATTCCATTGAGTCATCATAATATTCCCACTCATTTCATTGAGTCATCATAACATTCCCACTCATTTCATTGAGTCATCATAACATTCCCACTCATTGCATTGAGTCGTCATAACATTCCCACTCATTTCATTGAGTCATCATAACATTCCCACTCATTTCATTGAGTCATCATAACATTTGCGCTCATTTCATTGAGTCATCATAACATTCCTGCTCATTTCATTAAGTCATCTGAAACATTCCCACTCACTTCATTGAGTCATCTCATCATTACCACTCATTTCATTGAGTCATCATAACATTTCCACTCATTTCATTGAGTCATCATAACATTCCCACTCATTTCATTTAGTCATCACAACATTTCCACTCATTTCATTGAGTCATCATAACATTCCCACTCATTTCATTGAAACAGCATAACATTCCCACTCATTTAATTGAGTCATCATAACATTTCCACTCATTCCATTGAGTCATCATAACATTCCCACTCATTTCATTGAGTCATCTTAACATTCCCACTCATTTCATTGAGTCATCATAACATTCCCACTCACTTCATTGAGTCCTCATAACATTCCCACTCATTTCATTGGGTCATAACGTTTTGTATTTTTTCCTTCTATTTTTCAGGGAACCTACATATTTTAAACTTGCAAAAGTCGGACGCGACTGTGGGTTTATCTCAATATGTGTGTTGGGTTGCAAACCGAATTGTTAGACGTACCGAAATAATTAAAGCTATGTCTCTCCAAGTTATCCCCGGTATGTATTGCATTGTTTGTTTTGTCTGCACATATACTCGCCGTTCGCGATCTCTTTGTAATTATTTAATACTTACAAAAAGTTTATCTGTGCATGTAATAGACACTCAGAATTTTTTTAGAAAACTACCTTTAAACCTGGGCAGCCAACCGCTACAGCCAACCGCTACAGCCAACCGCCGAACATAAATTTGTTTGGCTACTTTTGTCTACTGTGAGAAACTCATAATATATAAGCTATCAAGTAATTCAAGGAACGTCAATATACCTTTAAATTAGACTAAAACAATAGTACATTTAATTTACTTACCGGTATTCCTCTTTCGGTCGATATGAGCTGTGTGTCCTCTCCTACTCAGCGCAGGGTGAACAAACGCAATTTGGTCAACTGCCATGTTTGGTATGAAAACTATACGGTCTTCTCGATGGTATATTTCTATTGATGGAACTGCCTTACGCCACGACTAGATGTGTTTAGGTCCAACGTCTTTCCATTAATGTGAGGAACAAATATTCTTTTATCAAGAAATAAAACTGCATGGGTGACTGATAGCTACGCTTCCTAACCTTTTGAAGTTTTGATTTGAGGGAACTCCATTCCACATTTCTCCAATTTATCTTCCAACTTATAAATATACTATGGTCTAACTTTTATTTAATCTATATCATTTCTTCTTTAACCACTTGTGGGTTAGATTGATTCATAAAACGACCACTCGACTTTAACTTCACCTTAAAATAAATCTTTTCTCAGCAGTACCCCATCGCTTTAAATCAATTTGACATGTGTTCCCGCGGCTAGCTCGAGATTTGGCGGGACATGTCTGCTTGCCACAGCTTGTCACGTGATCGGATGATTGTGGAAAGATGTCTCAAAATCATATTTGATTTGAAAATTGCTTTTCACGTAATATGACATAATGAGACCGCCAAAATAATTTTGTGTTAAACAGCGGTACAGAGACCCCAGCCAGCTGAAATACAGTGGAGGTCTCCTACAGATAACGTCGGATTACTTGGAGGAGAACAACGATTCAAATGCATTGCTTCAGGATTGTAAGTAATTATTTATTTATTGATTTATTTTAAAAAATATTTTCCAATAGAAACATTTCGATAGGCCACTATAAAGTTCGTCAGTCACTTTACCTAACAATCTTACACTGGTATCTAACACTTAACCTAAGCATTAACTAACACTATACTTAATTCTAAAACAAAACCTGGCCCTAACCCTTAAACTAAATCTATACCGGTAACTAACATAAAACCTAACCATTAAGCTAACACTAATCCTCACCCTAAAACCAACACTAATCCTCACCTTAAAACTAACATTAATCCTCACCCTAAAACTAACATTAAACCTAACCATTAAGCTAACACTAATCCTCACAATAAAACTAACACTAATCCTCACAATAAAACTAACGTTAATCCTCACAATAAAACTAACACTTATCCTCACAATAAAACTAACACTAATCCTCACAATAAAACTAACACTAATCCCCACAATAAAACTAACACTAATCCTCACAATAAAACTAACACTAAGCCTCACAATAAAACTAACACTAATCCTCACAATAAAACTAGCACTAATCCTCACAATAAAACTAACACTCATCCTCACAATAAAACTAACGCTAATCCTCACAAAAAAACTAGCACTAAGCCTCACAATAAAACTAACACTAATCCTCACCCTAAAACTAACATTAATCCTCACCCTAAAACTAACACTAATCCTCACAAAAAAACTAGCACTAAGCCTCACAATAAAACTAGCACTAATCCTCACAATAAAACTAACGCTAATCCTCACAATAAAACTAACACTAATCCTCACAATAAAACTAGCAGTAATCCTCATCATAAAACTAGCACTAATCCTCACAATAAAACTAACATTAATCCTCACAATAAAACTAGCACTAAACCTAATCCTATCCCGAAAACTCAATCCAACCCTACAGCTTATAAAACTAACCCTGAACCTATCCTAAAACTAACACATAACCTTATCCTAAAACTTGCATTAAACCTAACCGACGTCGCCAACACTAAACCTAACCCTCAACCTAAGCTAACATTTAAAAAACAAACCTAATCATTACACTAGCACCCAACCTAACCCTCAACCTAAGCTAACACTTAAAAAACAAACCTAATCATTACACTAGCATCCAACCTAACTCTCAACCTAAGCTAACACTTAAAAAACAAACCTAATCATTACGCTAGCACCCAACCTAACTCTCAACCTAAGCTAACACTTAAAAAACAAACCTAATCATTACACTAGCTCCAAACCTAACCCTCAACCTAAGTTAACACTTAAAAAACAAACCTAATCATTAAACTAGCCCCAAACCTAACTCTCAACCTAAGCTTACACTTAAAAAACAAACCTAATCATTAAACTAGCACCAAACCTAACTCTCAACCTAAGCTAACACTAAAACACAAGCTAATCATTAAACTAGGCACTAAAAAGACACTAACCTAACCCTAAACTAAAAGTAAAACCACATAAACTAAAACTAGCACTAAACCCTAACCCTAAACTAAAACTAAACCTTATCCTAAACAGACACTTTATTTCACTCTACAACTAGCTCTAAGCCTAACACTAAGACTAACAATAAACCTAACCCTAATCTAACACTAAACCTAACTCAAAAGTAAACCTTAAACTAGCACTAAACCTAACCTTAAGCTAACAATAAACTTAGCCTAAACTAACACTAAAACTAGCACCAAACCTAACCTTAAACTAACAATAAACTTAACCCAAAGTAACAGTTAAACTAGCACTAAGCCTAACCTTAAACTAACAATAAACTTAACCCAAAGTAACAGTTAAACTAGCACCAAACCTAACCTTAAACTAACAGTAAACTTAACCCAAACTACCACAAAAACTAGCACCAAACCTAACCTTAAACTAACAATAAACTTAACCCAAACTACCACAAAAACTAGCACCAAACCTAACCTTAAACTACCAATAAACGTAACCCAAAGTAACAGTTAAACTAGCACTAAGCCTAACCTTAAACTAACAGTAAACTTAACCCAAACTAAGTTTCATTTTATAACAATTTTGCTACCATTGCAGACCTCTGCCGATGATTGCATGGTACAAAGACGATGTCCAAATAAACAGTTTCTCCTCAAAAATTTCTACATCAGACTATGGACGTGAGCTTGTGCTGAAGAATTTAGATTACGCGGACGAAGGGGATTATGTTTGCAGGGCTACAAATAACAACAGCTCCCCTGTTGAGGGAGCTTTCAGGTTATCGGTTGCTTGTAAGTGTTTTCTTCACCCATTGGGCTGGCACGTCGTCATATAAGTGAAATACCCTTGAGTACGACGTTAAACACCATTCAAACAAACAAACAACAACACAAAAATTCTGTCATGTTTGTAATAAAAAAAAATCCACGGGGAAATACATATGGGTTTATTAACTTTACCTGTTTGAGTTTAAGTTCAAATCCATATGTATAGGCCTACTCTACGTTTACACTAATGCATAGGCTTGCTGCTCGCTGCCACAATGTAATCCCATTGTCTTAATTAGCAATTGATGAACATTCATTTTCCAGCAGACCGAAACACATGAATACCAATCAATCAATCAATGGATTGAGTAATCAATCAATCATCAATCAATCTATGAATCAACCAATATATCGGTCGATCAATCAATCCAACACTCAATCAATAAACCACCAATTAATCAATCGCATTGTTACAATTTTAGCTGCCCCTAGATGGGAATCAAAACCTTTTGATCAGAAGAGGGCCGTGGGTTCAAGGGTCAATCTGGTATGCAAAGGAAGCGGAAACCCACGCCCACGGGTTGAGATGTTCATCAACGGGGTTTCTGTATTCGGTAAGTTCGGATGCATGCATATTATGTAGGGAACAAAATTAAATCTTTGTGAAAAGCATGAGCATGTGGAGATTGGGGCTGTAGAGAGCTTGGATTGTCGTTGTCCTTACTTGATAGATAATCGCTCTCCTAAAATATTTAATAAATAGAATATATCACACGGTGAAGTTTGAATTCCATAAATATTGCTCAGGGAAGGCTCGAAAGAGATAACTCTATTCTTTCTACCGTTCATGAGAGCAAAATTTATGGTATTTAAACTTACCTGTGTAATATTCTGCTTATAATTTAGATCAACTATAAAATCAAAATATATGTCAAATTCCCCGATCAGCTGTAATCTCGCAAATGTCAGAATGGGACTGTGTAATCCTTTCGATTTTCCTTCTCCTGAACGAAATAAAACCACAATTTATCTCTGTTTAAGAAGATACCTTACAAGATTAAATTTTCCTTAATGTTTCCCAATAAGATTGACATAATATTTATCTGTACGACTATCCCTCTAAGAAGAACTATATGTTACGTAAAACTTGCATACGCGTGATCCGGTTTTTGTTCTAGAGCTCGAGACTGTTCAGGCTCAACAGTTCCAAGCATGGCTTTTGTTATTGTATTTAAGGTATCAACTTATTTTCTCTGAATCGTTGAAATCAATTCACGTGGTCAATTTCACTATATCAGTGGCTGGTACCATATAATCTACACTGAAGCACTCCATTTAATATGTCAAACTGGAGTGTACAGACATCACTCAAAGAAGTATAGCAAACACACTACGTTGCTGCAACGTTGCATACCAGCTAACGTTGCAGACTAACCAAAAATCAACGTTACCGCAAAGTAAATCTACAACGAAAGCTGGCTGTTGGTTTGTACCAGTTGATACAATGTTATGAGAACGTTATCAAAGCTTGACAGGGAACGTTATAGTTTAACGTTTTGACAACACCAATCGACTGCGTTGTGACTGTTGTGAATTGGTTTTATACAACGTAATAACAAAGTTCTCAATACGTTTAATGATGTAACAACCATATTGCAACGTAGATATTACGGTTGTGTTTCGTTGCCGTGTGGTTGTATTCTAAGGTTGTGGCAACATAACTGATAGTTCACAAAGTTCCGTTGCAACTGGGATGAGTATACTCATCCCAGGTTGCAACAACGTTATACGACCACAATAAAACGTTGTCGCAACGTTATTTCTTTGGCTTGCTGGGTGTATATATATATATAAGTTTGCATTTCGTTTGAAATGATTTATCAGGGTTGCACATTAGAAATACTAAACCCTCCAAATTCAATGTAGCGCTCATGGGCTCGAGGTATCACTGGTTTCCGGTGAAATCGCCGGTGTTTTTGCGAGGGTTTTTTCTCGTTTTTCACAGAAAAATTCTTTAGGTGAAATACCCTTTATTCGGAGAATGACGTTAAACACCAATTAAATAAATCGAGTATGTATTGGTTCATTGTCCCTATCTTCGTGGTGTAATTAATAATCAACTAATATTTTTAATTCAGAAAACGGAACCAAGCCAAAGGGAATTCTTCAGGAAGGTAGTGAAGCAAACAGCAGCTACGTGGAACTTTTGTACAGTAATATCCAGCCAATGCATGCGCAGGTTATACAATGCAATGTGTCAAATAAGTACGGATACCTTTTCACAAATGCTCGCCTCAGCACCATAGGTAACGTTCTGGCTTTTTCTTTTGCATGAATTTCAATGTGATTAAAACCCCTTGCTAAATGAGAAACTTTTGAAATTCCTGTGAATATGTCGGTGAAATGGTACCCTGTTTAACATAATGCTATGCAAGCCTTGGCCTTGCTGAACATTCCAGTCGTCATGGTGATCTCGGAGGTAACAGACAACAAGATCATTCTCATTGATATAATTAAATTAGCCTCTAATTATTTTCCATATTCGTTTGTCATTTTATAACATATGTGTAACTTTAAAAAACACTATTAATAAATTATATTTACCGATATAGATTCACACTTCTTTGTTGAAAGACCTACCAACTGATGACACCAACAGTTCACCATTTCGGCATTAAGTTTAAAAATAAGCAGTCAATTTGCTCAAAATACTATTTTCAATGTATTTATTTTAATTAAAATTATTAAATTTATGGCGTGTTTTTACTATCACATTAAGTCAAAGGTTTTTAGTCCAAAAATTCAAAATGGTGTAGAATAAACGATTATTATTATTTTTTTCAGAGATGGTATTGATCGCTGGAGGTAATAAGCTAACTGGGTACCTGGCCATTACAGCGACGTCATTCGCCATGCTCTCAAGTTGGATCTTTCTGCAGTGAAATCGTTCCAGTTTACCTGGATTTTCCATTTTTTTTAAAACAAAGATAAGATTTTAAAACTTTTGCAGATGGTGTGACAAATGCTGACTATATTTTTTTTTGTTTTTGGCAGAGAATAAAATTGCTGACAATACAAGATTGTTTATAAATTAAATGGCGTAATGACTTGCTGAATCCCTAGATAAAGAGTTAGGTATTCAAGCCTTATCTAATAGAGAAAAAACTGATTCGAAATTATGATTACAAACATGTATAGAGATAAATTGGAACGTATACATTTGTTTTCTATTGGGCATATTTAAGTCGTTGTAATTGTACAACAGAAAAACGACTGCTTGCTGTATTTTTTGTTGCCACACCATTGACACCAATTAAATTTGTATATTGAATATCTGTCATTTCGAAAGCACTCAATTCTCTTATATATAATGCTTTTACCAATTATTTATCAAAAAGTCTACCCTTGGGAACAGAAAATCGTTAAACTCAATTCATTGATTATTTTGTTGTTGTTGTTGTATCATTTTACTTTCTATGCTTTGTAAAACTACCCCTTTCTTTTAGTAATTTTCCCCCCAAATTCTTAAATTGCCCCCCCCCCCCACCAAAAAAAAAAAAAAAATTCTTAAATTGCATACCGATATTTACTACATCGAATGATTACTTATTAAGGTGTGATTATGGCGTACGGAGTCTGAAGCCTTCAATTACCGGTTCTCTGAATTTAAAGAGTACCACAAGTGTCTTGCATATAGAAATACTACAACATATTTTTTTGGTCAAATGTCTCCTTCATTTGTTTCTTTATATGTTCCTTTAGAATAGCAACTCAAACGTTTAATAGGGTGAGGTTTAAGTCGTGCCATATAGGTTGTCTCAGTCCAATGTCAATTAATCAGCATAAACGCCCTGGGCTAAAAAAATATATATAATGAATGTCAAACACAGATGTGTGAGAATGCCGTTCATTTCTGTTAAAACGTTTAACACGGACTCTGGTGGTCTTCCGTCAAGGTAGGAATACATGGTGGACGCGGTTGTCACACTAATATTTCGAGCATACCAAAATCTTTACGGCTTGCGAGTTTGGAGTTCCCATATTACATCCGGACATTTGCCAAACAACGCCACAAAACACTAGAAAGAATTATAAGATAAGCTCAGCTGTATGACAGACGATCAGATCTCAGTGCCAGCCAAAACAGCCTAGAAAG
>JARFOD010150268.1:0-12541 GCA_031763545.1 Mopalia muscosa | reverse complement strand
AAAGTATCTCGTTCATCAATTAACATGCTCAAGATGATAGGACAATGCCAGACAATAGTCTGTCTGTCAACCATCAGGTATATGAGTCAGTCTTATGATGAGGCTCCAGCAATCAAGGGGGGTGGTTTTTATCAGGTTTTCTCTCAGTTTTCCACCGTAACTAAGCAAGGGACTGTGAAGTGGAAAAAAATCATTACAGTATTGTTAAGTTCAAATGTTTATTTGTTAGTTCTGATGCACAACATTCTTGATAATTGTAAACAATTTGAAGCACTTGGTTGGATGAGACCTTCTTCTGGTTTATAGAAAGCTAATCCATGCTGTACTTACTTTAATTTGAGGGGGCTTCCTGTTGCTCTGGTGCTCTCAGAGCTAAGGGCAACAAGAAACTTTGTATTGTGTGGTTGTCCTGCCTCCATGGTAATCTGAATGAAGTAATCCTTCAGTCAGCATCATACCTCAATTAAGGTAACAAGCCCTGCTATGCCTCCGTTTAAATATTGTCTTGAAATCTTGAAAAAAGTTGATGTTCTCTGTGGGTTATGTTTTATTTTTTATAACTTTTTTTTTCTCTTCAGGTAAATATGTGGTAGATCCAGACCCAGCTGTGAAGTATGTATGACAATTACAGAACGCTAAGGAGACTGTTATCAATTAACCATTTTCTTAGCTGCTAACAAACTATAGACTCTGTTATAAGAGACAATGTGTTCATAGTAGAAAACTATTTTATATATATTTGTAACTTTTCATTCTGCCAGATCACAAACTGACATGTAAAGTTATTTGGGATTAAGGAAACCATGGACCCCTTATATCACAATAACATGACAGCAGTAGAGTAACGGATGATTTTAATTAGGTCAGTCAACCCTGGAACAAAAGCATCATTGTATATTCTACATCTAAATTTAAAAAAAATACTTCTCCATCATCCCAGAGTTCCAGTCTGTCGGTCAACCATCAGATATATGAGTGAGTTGAATGGTGTAGCTTGGGCAATTCCAGGGGCTTGTTTTAATAAGATTTACTCTTAGTTCTCCACAATAATTAGACCAGGAACAGTGTTAAGTGTTATTTCATATAAGTGAAATAACTTTTGAGCATGACGTTGAACTCCAAACAAACAAACCAACAATTTCTTTCATCCCAAAGTCAGTCAGCACTTCACATGGAGAGAGATTTGCAGACTTGACTTTGGGAAACATTAGAGTCATTCTAAAATTGATCGTTGGTTTGAGGCCTGCGGGTTTGTCTTTGTCTGTAATTTGTAAAAAATAGAATAATCTTATGCCTCAAATTTGATATTGGTAAGAAACTTTTTTGGTGTGTTTAAAAATTTACAAAGAAAATGGTCGTGTTAGGAAAGAAAATGTTATGCACTTGTTCTGTGCAATTTACTTCTCAGTGGATGTAATTACTTTTGCTTTATATCAAATACTTGATACTTATGCTGGCCGATGTGTAATCCTGGTAGATCAGCCATTCAAGGAGAATGTTTTTTTGTTTTATTTTACAATTTGTTTGGATTATTGCTGAACTAAACCCAATAATACAAGTGCTTAAATGAATACAGCTGCTACGCAATTTGCAGTTTCAGTGTTTTACCAGTAAGACAAAATTTCATGAAATAACATATTTGAGGAATGGAAAGTTTTGCCAACTTTGCCTTTTGTTTTAGAGTTCTGAAGAAATGTGTAATACATGTCAGTTTATTAATTACATTATGAATGGGTGGATCTTCAATCTTTTGTTAAAATATTCTCAACAATAAATAAATAATGGACCTGTTACAGACAGACACTTACATGGCATATAATGGGTGCTGAAATATACTTCCTGTTGTCTTGGGGTTCTCAAACTCAGAGCTTAGGGACAACCGGAAGATCATCTTTTGTCCAGTTTTGTCTTTATTTGATGCCAGTGCTGTCAGAAGTGGTTTCTTTCACTCAGTGGGCTTTCTTCTGTCATATGAATGAAATAACCTGAAGTACAGCGTTAAACCCCAATGAAACAAAGAAACTTGGAATTGCCTGATGATAAATGTCTGACAGTGAACAGAAGGGAACTGTTAAAAAAACTCTTTATTGATATATGCTTTGTGTTGATGTATTTTTGTGGAAGTTCTGTACATTCTGGGATCTGTTATTTTTCTTTCTTTCTTTCGATCAGCTTTGAGGGAATCTTGTCTGTTTTCTGTCTTTTACAGTCTTTTGACAAGGAAGGTATGAAATGAATTGGGTAAACATGTACAAAAACTACCATTAACATAGATGTCCACTGTTTTACTAAATTAAAGCATCAAGCCACCAACAGAGAAGAGTGCTGTATGGGAGGTAACTTGTACATTATAACTTATTCAATCTGCAAGGTCGGATTGCTGGATTTAACATGTGTATGTCGTCTTCATGAATATAAATTGATTCCATTGGCAGAAAGAAAACTCTGTTTACAATTTCAATGGAAAATTGTATCTGTTAATATGTGCAAGGTCACCGGAAGTGAAACAGACTGAAGAAATAAATACATTCATTGCAAAACTTGTTTCCTTTGGAATGTAACTGGCTGTCTTTGTACTCAATAAATCATGGCAATATATATCTATATATATATATAGAAACTCAATCATGTGTATATACAAATATATATGTATAAATCCAAATTGTTGTGTAAAGAAATTTTGTATATTTAATAATATAATGAGTAATGTTAATATAAAGATGTCTGTGGTGAATTATTTTTAAATTGATCTTGTATAGTATAGATATTATTAAAGATGGGGGCTGTGTGATTATCTTTATGTATAAGTTACTACAAAGTGAATTCAGTCATATGCACTCCGTTATAGTAATCATGTGTTTATCATATTCAAGTATATGAATATGATTTCAGTTTTGTTGTCATGGTCACCAATTCAGTTGTCCTAGCCACCAATTCAGTTGTCATGGTCACCAATTCAGTTGTCCTAGCCACCAATTCAGTTTTTATGTTCACCATGTTCACAAGTAGTAAATGTATTCTGTCTTATACTGCAACACACTGTTACAAAAGCAATCCTGTAACAAAATCTTTATTTAAAGTCAAGGTGCACCTTGGCTAGCATCGGACAGCAAAAGACTTTCCCATTGTGTTGCTTTTTGGCTAAGGGCAGTCTGTGCCAAACTCAGTCATCCTATCTAATTATCACTTGAGACATTAGGTTTCTGACATAGGAAGTATTCCACAGTTTTGTTGCTGTGGCTATTTAATGTCGGAGTACATAACCATCATTTACGTTAAATACTCCCTTAATACGATGTTGAACACTAATCAATCCGTCTACCATATCTTTTACCACATGTTGTCTCAACTCAAACTAAAAATTTCTATATAAATTATAAAATATACATTGACAGTGCTACCATAAAATGAGAAATATTTTCACTAGACAATAGTTTAACTCTCCTTATGATTTTGTCATATTTGTAATAATGTGATGTTACCCACTTTTGCAACAAACACCAGTGATGTCTGTGAAATTCACACTCGGTGGGAAACACTTTTGTGTACAAAAGTAAGCACTCAGAAACAGCAAAGGGTTATATGTAACCAGTTTAAATAAGTACCTTAAACAAATTGTTGCTAAATGTTGCCTCCACATGTTGTCCCTAAGCTCAGAGAGCACTAGGGCAACAGTAATGTTATAGGGTCTTTACACAGTAAATTTGCCCAGTTTGTCTTCTTTGATTGGGTGCCTACCTTGTCGCTGTTTGTTGCTAGTGATGTCAAAAGTAGTTTATTTCATCCATTGCAACGGCATGCCATCATATGAGTGAAATAATTGCAAGGCTATGGTAAAAGCTCTGTGTGACCTCCTATTGTTTGTGTATTAAAGCTATTTGAGCCGGGCTCTGTATTGTACATTTGTATTATACAAAAATATACTTATACAATCAATATATGACTGTACGATACTTGTATTACTACTATACAATCTTTTTTACTTAAGGCTTTGTCTCATTAAAACTGCTACAGCTTCTTGCGTACAGATTTGTATAAAAGGATATGTCTACTTCTGACAAATTTTGTTATGAAGTTAAAAAGTAAAGAAACAATGATGAAAAAAGGAAATTTTTTTGTAAAGCATTGTTTTAGAAAAATACAAATTCAAGAGGAAATTGAAGAAATCGGGTAGATGTAAATTATTTTTTTTTATTGCTTCTTTGTGCAATTTTAATCAGACTGTCACTTTAAACATTTTGTTTGTTTCTAAAGTTTACCAACAGAAATGAGCATTTTGCTAATATATTAAACAGTCCTTCCTGTCGTGCTACGTTTTTGATTTGGTAAAAATTCTCAGGCATGTATACTCCTAGGCAGCCTAATTAACCAATAAGATAAACTCATTAATCAGTTCTTTGTTTTACATATATATATATGATTTGTGTCTTTTTACATATAGCAGCCTAAACTGTGTATTCTGTTTAGTTAACAGCATAACAACCTGATCTTTAAAACAGCTTAGGTTTTGAATAACTGTCTATTTGAAAATACTGAAATAGTTAAATATGTCTTGTTACAAATTTAATTTGTGTTAATAGAAGAAGAAAATACATTTTGACAGGTCATGGTTTTTATTGAATCTCCTTAATAGAAGTGGAGGATTCAGTAAGAAATTCTGTTGAATGGACATTTCTTTTATCAATCATTTGTCAAGAGGTTAAAGTAAAACAAAAACTTGCCTAAGATAGATTTAAATAAGAAATATTGTTTTTGTCCTAGAGGTTTAACTTAGGTATATCTTTTCATTGTGTAACGTATGTTACTATGCAATTGTTTACTTTCTATAAACGGCCGTGTTTTATCTTGATTGGAGAAAATAAACTAGTAAACTGATCAAAATTAAACCACAATGACAAAGCTTCTATTTTCATCGCATTTACATACATCATTCATTACCCAGCAAATATACATTTTATGCATTTTGATTTATAACCAATTAGAGTTGAAAATATAAAAATATGCCTATGGAACATTATTTTGTATAGTCTTGTTGTATGTACTGTAGTGAAATCCACTTATTATTCATGAATACGAAAACATATCCCCCAATTAAAAAATCTTTCATGGCTTAACATTTTTAAAATGCAATACTGACAACTATGTGGGGCTTATAAGATGCCTTTAACCCATCTGTCTACTGTATCGTCACATTGTAGAATAAATTCTACCCAGTCAAACCCTTCCATTCCTTACTATTTTTGTCTCGTAGTTATATTAGGTTTTGGCTCCAAAATTATGTTAAATACTTGTTAATTGCATGTTATCGTTATCTGGGTTAAGAAATATGTATGTGTATAAATCAATGGAGACAAACACTTATTCTGTACTTTTATAAAAGATATGTCAGCTCCATATGCATCTTCAACAAATACTGAAATAGAAAATCACAAATATAAGTGAAATACCTGCCTACCCAGTGTATTCTGGAGTATTTTGTACACATAATTTATGTTAAATACACCAATTGGTCATCAAAATACATCAGACATTAACATTCTGTGCTATGGTGTAACACTAAAAACACAAAGGTGATCAAATACTTCTTAAAACATAAAATTCTTCTAGGTTAGGCAGGTCTGAGTGTATGGATTCACTAAAGCAAATATACACCTCTTCGTTAAAAGTTAAACAAATTCAACAGCCCTTATCGCATCTGTTTTATGTCTGGGTTTCAGTGTAAAAGATTATATACATGTATTTAAAAAGAAATTCCAAGTGGAATTTTTAATATGGTATATGTTTGATATATTTAGTCTTGGAAAGTCATTGTCAACTACACAATGTCTAATCCCCAAATATTTTATGGTTTGGTAAGCGTTGCTATTTGCTCCTAGAGAATACCAGTAATATAAGTAACGTACATTTCAATAGGTGTTAAAATGAATAAATACATTATATATCTATATTTGTTAATACGTAGTTATTGTTAGTAATATGATAAGCATACCTATGTCCAAATTGAATTCTTATCAGGTCATCCCTCAAACTTCACATTTTTATGATCACACAATTTGTTTTCATTGACATTGTATCAGCATTACATATGTAAGCTAGGTTTAATTAAAAGAATGAATAAGTTAGGCAAATTTATCCATTCTAGTCTCTATAATAGATATATCTATGTGAAACTATCAAAAAATTTCCACAGTACATTTTGCAATATTGTCTGCAGATTGTGACCTTCTGTAATTTGGTCTAGCAAATCTATGTGTAGGTATTGTCTTTTATATGTTTATCGCATACTTTATGGTGCTTCTGCTTTTCCATACAATGTTATTCCCAATATATGTGTCTATTACAGATGACTCACTACTACCCAATGTGATTTGCAAGTCTGGGTCATGGTTACATGAACTCTATCAATCTGATGATCAATATACAAAGAAATTTTATCCACTACAGAAATATCTTTGTTTTTTATTCATTCACATCATTTTTTGTAAAAAAAATTTTTTATCTCCCCTCTACTCTAGAAAGGGAGTAAATGTTACTGTCTTGTCTGTCCATCCCAAAATCTTGTACACCAGAACTTGAAACCAAATTCGCAGATTGACTTTAATCTTAGAAATGAGCGTTCCTACCTTTAAGACTAAATCTGACCAAATTCTTCAAAATAATAGGACTGTTACGCAGAATTTGGTGAAATTGCAATCCCATTCTTTGTCTAGGGAGGAAACGACGTTTAATTTTGATTGTTTGTTTGATTGGTGTTTAACGTCATACTCAAGGGTATTTCACTTATATGACAACGGATTGTCCACTTCACACAGCTGCATTACGGTGGAAAACCAGGAGGGAACCTCGTAAAAACCACACCCACGATTGCCGGAGCCACAACATGTGACTCGCTCGTATACCTGATGGTCGAAAGGCGGACTCAAACCCGTGAACGATAAATCAAAGCATGTTCAGTTCAGGAAGCGCACTCGCTACCACTCGACTGAGTCACGGGCGAAGCAACGTTTGAAGTTAATCCATAGATTTACTTTCAGGTTTAAATATCCTGTCCACAACACATACCGCAGTGAAGCTAGTCTTGACAGAGTCAATGACAAAAAACTAAGGCATTGTTAAATTATACTCTAACAAATTGTTGACAATGCTATTATTACATATTCTCCTTTTTCACTAGATTGATGGGTGTTGAATGTCGTGCTTGAGGGTATTTCATTTATATGATGGTGTATTCCAACAATATTGGACACCAGCACAAACATTAAATGTGAAGTGTTTTTATGCTGTTGGAAAATTAATCTTCCTCCGGTACTAAGTAAACACAACATTGCTACTCTTCAAACAAATTGTCCTTAGCCAGAGGGCACGTTTCCCATTTAACCGGTGGTGTGGTGAGTAAAATGTATGGTTGTCTATAATGACATGTTTTATTCCCGGCCCATGTAACCTAAAAGTTAAACCAGCAACTACAATTCACAATGCGACTGAGGTGCAACATTTTGTTTCACATATACTTGGGTGGCGTCTCAACAGCAAAAATGGGATAAAAAGTCTACCTTAAATTTAACTTACAGCACCAACATTTAATGGGCTTTCGATGGAAAGCAAGGAATTGTACAAAGAATGCAGCAGAAGTTTTGTTAACTTAATGTGCTCATTTTATTAGAACCATCTCCAGCTTACCTCCATTACCTTGTGAATACACTGAATGCTAGGTGATAAAGGAGGAGAATTTTGAATGGAGAAATATCATAAAATTATGGCAAATTCTCCGGTCATTTCAGCAAATTAAAACTGAGTAAGTACACCTGGACTATGTAATGATTTCCAATAACTGCAGAGATCGATGTAGTTATTTTTTATTTGTTTGTATTTCACTTATATGACGGCATTTTGTCCACTTCACACTGTTACAGTGGGAAACCTCGTAAAAACCAGCAATTGCCGAAGCCACATCTTGTGACTTGCTCATATACCGGAGGCTCATCCTGTGAAAGGTACTTTGAAGTTAGCTTAGAAAGCTCTCTCACTAACCACTAAGCCACAGCCCCAGTTCTTTTTTAAGCTACTTACAAATTTCGTTGTTCATTTTTTTTTTCGTTTTATTTTGACCCACATTTACACATTTGTAAGCAGCTAGGTACATTGTATTGCCTAGACTGTGACTTGACTAGATACCAGGCATGTGATTTTTCAGAAAGAACCTTATGGCATGGGTTATCCTTGAAGTTGCAGTCCGCGTTAAAAAGCTAAATTTCATTTTTGATAGGCATTTGACAAATGACAAAATTGACAAATTTTAAACAAAGTTAACATATTTGTTATAGAGAAGATTTGAAAATTTGCAAAGTCATCTTTCATAAAACTGAAGAGACTCGTTTTTATATGGAATGAAAATAGCACCAATTATATTTTCATAATCTTTATCTCTTTTAAAACCCTGCTTAAGTTTGTGAGTATGTAGCCTTTTCTTGGGTCCTTGTAATCATTGAGTACCCTGGGATTATTTCTAGCTTTTGAAATCTCTGAACCAGCCAAGGCCCTCCATGGTGCTTCCTGAAAGGCGGAAACACAGCAATGTTAAATAAATGTAGGAGAACCAGGAGCCAAGATGATATTTCCTGCTCAGCTGTGTCGACTTGTCTGAGCTTACAACAAAATTGAGAACGTTTCCTGTGCAAGCTCCGGACCATGCTCAAGACTACTCACCAGGAATAAAGCTGTTTTAAGAATTAGATGGTTGCAAATGGCTTTTTTTACATTTCCTTATCTATTATTAGGGTTTAACATCATACTCAAGGGTATTTCACATATATGATGACATGCCCGCAAAATGGGTGATGTAAACCACCCATAACACCACTGGCAACAAACAAAGACAAGACAGGGACAAAAACATGACAACAGGATGCAATACAGACACCACAAACAGATCTGTTTCCTATTCCCCTTTAGCTCGGAGAGCACCAGGGCAACATAAAGCTCCCTCCAACCACCCTCTGATTCCAAGAGACGACATACACATTTTTCTCAACATTCAACCACCCTCAGCTGAGTCTTCGGAGTGAGCTTTATGTTGCCCTGATGCTCTCTGAGCTAAAGGGCAAGATAAAGCTGATCCATTCGTGATGCCGCTGTATTTAATTTAAATTGTATTATCCTGATTTTGCCCTGTTCTGTCTTTGTTTGTTGACGAGGGTAGTTTCTTTCACCCATTGGCCTGGCACACCCTCACTGACATCTACTGTCAACCTGTTTCTAATGGTTACCTCGAGGTTTGTACTCTAAGCCAATGTAACCCTGGTAGTTGAGTTTCTCCAGGAGTCTATAGATGTAAGGGTAGTTAATCTCCCCAGGGCTGTCAGGCTCACCTCTGTCGGGTACCTGGGAGATCTGGATATGACCTACAGGTGAAACAGGACAAGTCAGAATTCAAGATTTGAGTTTGACACTATATTTAAGGTTGAAACAATATGTAAGTGAGCAAGGTTTCAGAATATTAAGCAGAATGATGCTGTGTTCATTTTACAATTGAACAGCATAATTACCCCCTCTCTCTCATATAAATGCAATCTAACTCAAATGAAAACAATTACCAAAAAAAATCAATGTAAATATTCCAGACAGTGTGTTATATGTCAGTGAAGCTGCATTTCAAATTTAAAACTTAACCCACCAATATAAGGCATAAATTCCTGTAGATTAGCTGTAAGGTTTCCATTAGTGATCTGAACATGAAACACATCCTGCAAAGAATAAAGCACACAGTAGGATTGAGATTACTGAATATCCACATTATAAGCCTAATGTTATTAAGCAAATGATATTAGCTAACTAATAAAAACATCAACTAAATCTGTACATACTACTGTCTATACTAATATAATTTAAAACAGAATAATGTAGAACAACTTACAAATTGAAATTTCAGATTTGGATGGTTAATTCGCTTTACATATTCCAATGCTGAAATAGAAAATTTCAAATCAATAAAGCTAAGAAAAGTGAAGATTAGAGACTTGTTCAAAACAGGATTTGATATTTATCAATTTATGGTTATTACCATTTCAGAGGTTTTTTAATTTGATTTGGATTTTGTTTTGCACTTATGATGCACTGAAAGCAATTTTAACACATGTTTTAAACAGCTTTTGAACAAATCGAGAATAAATAAGGTTGAAAATAAGAAATAAATATATGATATTTGTCAAATAAAATAAGTTTTTATCATTGTATAATTATCAATATATTGCCATGTTTTGGGCTGGGTTAAGACCCATAGATGCCCTAAGCCATGACAATATTTTGATGCCCCCATATATGTTATTTAAAAAAAATGCAATAAAAACCATTTAAAATCATTTTATTTTTCAAAATGAAAATTCAGTAACATGGAAAATAATTATTCATATTCTTTTTTGCATACTTCCACCTTATTTATATTTTTAAAGCTTGTTGTTACTTGTTTTAATTGCAAAGTATTTGATTAGTTCTTCAAAATAAGTCTTTCATATAATCTTACACAAATTCTTTGTGTGAATGCAATTGTTTTCATTTCATGTGGGCCCTTTTTTGTGGACCCTGGTTAAACAGCACCATTTCTATGGAGAGCCCTTCTCTTGATGCTCTAGTGGTTTGTTAGTGCGCTTACTAATCCTTCTTTGATGGACCTTTCACAGGATGAGTCGGTCTATTGGCCCTTTCGTATCCTATGAGTCACCAGATGTGGCTCCCGCAAATGCCGAGGTGTTTCCTTTCAGTTTTCCACCATCATTAGGCAAAAAACAGTGTGAAGTTGACAATCCGTCGTCATATAAGTGAAATACCCTTGAGTATGACGTAAAACCCAAACAAACAAACATCTTTGATGCTCTAAGCAAATGCTTATTTGGCTGACTGATTAACCCAGCCCTAGTCATCCCTATATTACCTCTCATTGGGTCATCCATGAAATATCCAGGGGCAGATAACTTTGAGTTGACAGCTTCAACCAAACCTATAATATTTTCCTACAAATTTAAAAAAAACATAAAGTAAACCATTAACTAACATAAAATTTCTTTACAATTTGTAGAATTAAATATCCAGCTGATACAAGAAATATTGATTGAAAGTCTATGCAGTGATTGTCAATTGTCACAGAAGACAGTGTACTTCTAAGAACTACACCTATTAGAACATCGTAATTAAATTTAAAAAATGTTTTATAAAATATCTAAGCCCAGATGAATTTACCTTTTGTAATCGATCAGCAGCATACTTTAAGTTCTCTAAGAATGTTGTTTCATCAGCCTGGGGTCTTTTTCCTGCCATTATATGCATCCTATTTAAGAAAAAACAGCTTCACAAATTTAAAGAGTGGGGAAAAAAGCTGTCTGAGGGACAAAAGTAGACAGAAAACACCCAGATGTTATTAATATCATTGCTGGAATAGTTTAAAGTTTAGAAAATTTACAAATCTCCTACAAACTTTATATGGTATGGTTAATGACATCAGCAACTGTGAACCCAATGTTTTAAATGTGTTTGATACTTATTTATCTCCCTTATAAATTTTTGGCCATAAAATTAATGAGCTTTGAAGAATTCCTACGAAAAATCTACCACAAAAAAAAATATATATATTTGAAAGAAAGAATGATCTTTTCTTGACAGATTTCTTTCATTTTTAGATTTGCTTAAGGTGTGTTACTTGATGACATATAAAGTGCATGTACAGAGGTGAACCATTGAGCGGATGAAACAAATATTCAAACACAAATCGGTCTACTTTTCCGGTGAATAAACAACGGGCATACCTACATTTGCCTAACAAGGTTTAACATTAACAATATAAGCAACATAACTAACTCAGTCAACTTCTTTAAACATTACTCACTTAATATAATTTCATTTATAGTTCAAACTCACATTTTACAGTCCAGTGCTTTTGCATATTCAATGGACATCTCCAGTTTATCTTTGAACTCCTGTGACCTCTCAGGCAATGCAGCTATTCCCAAATCACCCGCCGACAAATCACCTGGTTTATAAACAATTAACAATCATCACTCAAGTCAAGGTTATATGGGTTTTTAAAGGATTTTGGGGTTGGGATTTAACACCAGACATAATGTTATTTCCTTCTAAAAATGTTGTGCATATTTTCAGCCTAATGCGTGAAGGAAACCACCCTCGACAAGACGACACCACTGGCAACGAAGACAAGACAGGACAATCACAGGGTGTAATACATGTACATTGACATCACAAACAGACAGCTTCATGCTGCCCTTTTGCTTCAAGAGCATCAGGTCAACAGAAAGTTCCTTCTCAGCCCGTAGCAGCCCTCTGGCTTAAGGCAGTTTACTGGGGAGCACGACGTTTCGTACCCAAACCATTTCGTACCAAGACATTTCATACCCAAGACATTTCGTACCCAAGTCATTTCGTACCCTAAAATTACTGATGTTAGATTGACCAAACTCTTTCACCCGCAGAAAGAGGCAATGACTTGACAAAAGAAATTTTAATTGTTGATTTACAATTCATATATACATATTGT
>JARFOD010150257.1:0-12542 GCA_031763545.1 Mopalia muscosa | reverse complement strand
AAAGCTTATGTACGTCTTATCTTATCAGCTTGATATATACAAGAAGCTAACCGGAACTACCACTGGGAGCCGCCCAGGGGGCGGGGAGGACTCCAGGAAGAAGGTGTGCCAGAACCCCCATCCCTTATACTACTAAGCAGCAGGTGATAAATTCTACAAAGCTTTGATGCAAAATAAGGCCTACGAAACCATCTTACCCGACATTTGTAAGTTGATCCGCGACGAATATCTGAACACGCATTGGCTAGATTTGAAACCGGATCCTGTACACGGAAAAGTTATAAAAACAAAGCGTGGTTTGGAAGACATGGTCGAGTTCCCATCGGGGGAAGCCTTAAGTAACGTTGTATACGGATGAGAAAGAAAGGAGCTATTCGATCAGGTGTTACCTAAGGCATGATCAGACCAATAAACCTCAGCGACTCGGACAATGCCGTGCGATTGAATCGGATAAACTAATACAAGTCAACCACTCGTCTTTTCCCATGTAATTCCACAAATAGAATTGCAATTCAACATGGTATTATTTGTTCCCGTTTTCTTCATCAGTACTCAAATAACGTCCGCTGATGCCGTCGTAACGCCCGTCGACGCCGTCGTGACGCCGCATGACATGTTTACCTACTTAGCCTTCTGCGGTAGGCGCCATCGATGCCGCTTGGCGGCGTCGTGATGCCGCAGAACGACACAAAATGGCGTTGTGACGCCGCAGCGGGCGGTCGGGTGTGCGAGTTCAAAGGTCACGCTGCCGCCATGACCCGCCACTGCGGTATTGGATGCCACAGCTGCTGGGTGCTGCTGCCGTTGTTGTTGGGTACCTCCACCGCCACTGTCGGGTACGGTCGTATAAGAGACGCGGAATATCACATGCTGTGATGGTGTGCCAACCCTGTTGGTTATGGTTAGCTAAGGGAGATAACTCCTCCGATGGGTTCTTAGCACAAGTCCGTCTTCGCTGGTGCTGTAAAATCTCTGCATGTCTATGGGTCGATAATCCGATGTTGAACCTGTCAATCTATGGTTGACACGACAGCAGCCCATGGTATAAACCTACGATAATACTCAATGACTCCCCCAGTGCCCTCACAGCACGTCACGTCACATATCGTTAACTCTCGCGAGAGTCCACCGGGTGCAAAACATCACAGGAAGACACACACAACTGAATGCTTACCTCGTCAAGCTGACAGTGTTCTATTAATACCCTGTTTTGAGGACCACTTGTCAGGGGTCAAATTTTGACTTGAAAATCTTGATAATGCAAAACATTTGACCAAGATTTTTTTTAATTTTTTTTTTTTTACATTTAATTGTAAAATGCCTGATGTCTGTGAAGTTAGTTACCAGCTCCAAGTTCCTGATTCATTTAAATAAGTTTCAAGCCCTGAATCGGGAACTGGGAACTGGTAACTTCACGTTACTACCAAGATAAGTCGGACCAGAAAACAGAGCAAATTCACACCCTATTCTAACTATATTAATACCCATACCTCAATGGTGGTTCCCTTCAGTAGGTTGGTCAATATACGTATCTTGGACATATTATCACTAGCGATTTCCCTGATGATAAAGACATCGAATGTCAGCGACGTTAAATACTGCCTGTTTCGCTCATATATAGGAGGTATTTATTGTTGTCTGAATATACAAAAGCTATGTTTAATTCTATTCGCACTATGTCCAATAATTCTTTTCGTTGGTTGATGAATTTTAGATACGGCTGCAGCGCAAGTTTTATGTTTGCTACTCATAATATTCCTTCGTTTGGTGCTGTTTTACGAAAGGCTGTTAACCTGAAAAAAGGTTAGATATGTTTAATAATTCTGTTATCCAAACTATTCTCAATTGCAATGTGTCAATTTCTTTAAGCATGATGTCTACATGTACATGTAATAGAATAACCTTTAGCCTACTAATATATGGCCATGACCCTTTAACATTTCTGCATCACTTCTCTATGATGGACTTTTTGTCTGAAATAAAAGAATTATTATTATTATTATTATTATTATTATTATTATTATTATTATTTTTATTATTATTATTATTATAAGCCAGCCGACACGTATTCGAGGCGTAGAGATTATGTCCACCACGCCCAGACCCGAGAAGCAGAAGAAGAAGGAAGAGAGACAGAGCGAGATCGATGGCTCCCACGGCGTAACCCTCTACGACTTGGACAAGAGAACCCCATGGCTATTTTAAGAAGAAGGAAGACGGGATAGAGGGCGTCAACTGGTTCCCACGATAGATGACCATGGTATCTTGTGATACCTGCGGTTAATAATTTACACAGAAGTGTTACCTACTCCAGCATCGAAGAGAGCAGCCTGCTGAACGACATGTACAAGAAAAAGACGGTGGAGGATCGAGATGCAGACCTGACACTTGTTAGAAAGACAACATTGTCGGTGGGCCTTCGATCATCTTCACCCGTCATCCCGAAGCCGGCTTGACCAAGATATGCGGTGGCAAGCTGTGCCAAAAGATTGTGGGTTTTTATGCATACGCCTTATACCTCGCCAGGTTTGTGTCAGACATGCCAGCGGGTCACTACGCCCGTTGGTTACCCACAAAGACCAGGGGGGTCTTCAAACTACGCCGATTCACCACCCACATCGCTGATCAATGGTTAGATTGGCAAGCACACCTTTCTGGCATCACCATTTGACGGCAATCAAACCACACGGAGAAGCGGGTTGACTATCGACGTTTACCAGTCGACGGATTTGCCATGGTGGATTGACAATTCACTTATTGTATTTCAATTTATGGTTGTTACTGGTATGGACACGTGTGCGCGTTGCGTTGACGAGAGGTCACTAGAACACCAGACGGAGGAAAACAGCCAAAGCTGCTGCGACGCTCGAGAAGGAAGCTTACATCCGAGCCTTGGGCTACGATTACATCAATGTTTGGAAAAGTCAGTTTCAGGCCGACCGTCAACGCACTATAACGTGGCGGCCTTTTTGAAGACCCGTACCCATCCACTACTACCAGACCCAAACCAAGCAATGTTAATGACCTGTTTGGTTTTGTGGAATGTGACATACACGTATACGATCACTTTAAACCCACGTTCGCAGAGTGTCCACCAATCTTTAAAAACACCACGTCTCTCCAGAGGACATCGCCCCCAACTTGAACGCGTATGCTGAGGCGAATACCATTTTAACCACCCCCAGACGTATTTTGATCGGGAGTATGTAAGAAGATTATCTTGGGGTCACCGTTTCTTCGCTGGTACCTGAACCACGGTTTGGTCATCAAATCTATCAGGTGATACATTCCCACCCAGCACATGCCTCAAACCGTTTGCCGATCATGTGACTCAAGCACGCCGAGAAGGCGATACCGACCCCTCCAAAAAAACTCATAGGTCTAACCATGAAGCTGGTAGGTAACTCCGCTTATGGGAAAACCATCTTCAATCTCGACACACACTGATGTTCATCTTTTCAATGTGAAGGCGGCCCGAAAACGAATTAATTCACCGTTATTTCGAGAGACGGGTGTTATCGACGGCGAGACCCTCGAACTCGTCACCATCGAGCAACCCTTCAAATACAACATACCCTTACAAATTGGATGCATAGTCTACAAGTATGGCAAACAACGCACGTTGGAGTTTTATTATGACTTTATGCACTAGTTTTTCCAACGCAGTGACTGGGAGTATTGCGAAATAGATACGGATTCCTCATACACAGTGGTATCATACCCCGATTGGGAATCCCTGGTCAAACCGGAACAGCGTCATTGCTGCGTCAAACTTACTAGGACGAGCGCGATAAATGGCTACCACGGCGTGACCACGTACTATACCTTCGACAAAAGAACTCCAGAGTTATTAAAGGAAGAGTGGAGCGGTGAGGCAATGTCAACGTGTGATACGAAGGCCTATTATTGCTCCGAGACCGGGGGTGGTACAATCTCCTGCAAAGGTGTGAGCGGTACCAACGTGACCATGGAGACGTGTATCAACCCTGGCATGCGACTCTTCCCTCAAGACAACGAGATGACCTCGTACCAACAGCAAAAGGCAGCATTATGTCTACGGAAAGCGCAGTGCAAGACGATGGCATCTATACTACCTTATAAGACATATAACAATACATCATCCCGACACCACGTCACCACCACCACACCACTACCAGCGACCTTCTGCTACCACTAGCAACCTTCTACTACCACCCCACCAATGACCTGCTACTACCACCAGCGACCTTCTACCACCGTCTCCAGCGATCTTGTACCATCAGCGAAATTCTAAAACCACCATCAGCGACCTTCAACCACCACCAGCGAGCTCTTACCACCACCACCACCAGCTACATTCTACCACCGGTGACCCTTCTTCTTCATTTCGGTCAACACTCTTCAGCCCTCTTTATCAGTACGATACAACCCATTGTATTTTTTGTGCTTTTACAATGTTCAAAGTTAAGTTTTAAAGGTGTTTAGTTCAGCTGTTTAGTTCTGGTATGTGGTCCAAAACAGACCTCCAGGCAAACGTTTCCGATAAAATCACAAATATGCACGTCGTTCCCCAGAAGTGGGTCTTTAAACAGGGCCACCATCTGTGTCTCGAGCTCGGTGTAAGGCGTATGACAGCCAATATTGACTGCACAAGGCCGTCGTGTCACGTTGTAATGCAGCGTCCAACGTCGCGTGGTCTTGGTCAACCAATGTGTGTACACTGTTCACAATCAAGTAATCAGAACGAATCGAAATACTTCCAGAGACCATCAAAGAAAGCGGTCATCCAATGTTCACCGGGTCGATCACACGGGTTCGTATTCAAGATATACTAGTACCCGACTGACGGATGTGGGTGGGGTGATCTATGAGTCCGGGCAAACACGTACGACGTCTGGGGGTCTTCGTCTAACGCCTGCTGAAGTTGCGTGGTGTACATCGTGTGTTTTCTCTTCTCTTTCTTTTTATGTATTGGGTTTGATCTGGATCTGTCTGTTCTATCCACTTCAATCACTTTGTCAAATTCGGCGTTACAAATCACGTTGATCGTCTTTGGGAGCTGGGTCCAGAATTAACTTCATCTCCAGACTGAGGTCGTCTTTTTGAATGGGGTTAAATTCGGTGTCGCTGTGGAAGTTGGGGTATAAGTCGTAACATAACAATGTGTAGCCGCTTTGAAACTCGTGACGGGAGAAGTCATACCCGGCGTCCCGGTATAGGCTTTCTCCACACCAATGAACAAGTCCAAGTACGACATCACGTACAAGTTGTCTTTGAAGCGTGTTGTAAGGGGTTGTGATGGAATTGCTGAGTGATGGAATTGCCGTGAAGCGCCAGGTAGTTCAAGTTCATGTGTTGAAATCGAAACGGATTTTCGCTATAAGTGCCATTTCCCCTTGGAGCACTTGGTGAGCACGCCTCCAATCGGATATTTGAGGCTTGCCTTTTCCAAGGCCTTGACATGTGTGAGCTGGAGGGATGAGCTGATTTGTACATAGCAAAGGTGCATTTTTACGTGATGGAGAACGGCTTTATAATCGGACTCTTCTTGGTTGGTGAGTAAGCTGAAGGTGTCTTCGGCACAGGTATGTCGTACGTTCATAATATACACCTTCATTTAACCCGTTGATTGATTCATAACGTATATAGCGGGCTTGTACTATGCCACGGTAGAATGCCTTTAGACTCTATACAATATGCTTGTATTGGCCGTTTCGAAGCAAAACCTTCATACCAACGCAAATTGGTCTCTGATAAATTAGTCAGGGCATGGAAGTTGGATAACATGGCGACAGAAATGAAATATGCAGAAAAATTGCTAAACGGAACAGTGAAACAACAAATTTGTACGGCTTTTGGGTCTTGTAGAGTTGAGATCTTTTTAAAAACCAATTTAGTATCAAATAGCTAGGCCTATAGAGGGAAAAGATGTTGTATTTTGAGTTGCAACAGGACGGAGCAAATGTCACAATGTCAAAAGGCGATCCCTCTGGTTTTCCAGTCGAAGATTTGTAGGCAGTAGACCTAATCCTATGATCTGAATGTCCATCGTTATTGTTGTGTCATCTCTCCTGAGTCTCGTCAAACAAGTGAAAGTGGTAACTTACTGAAAAGATTATTGTCATTAATGGTCATTTTCAGTGGCGCAGAAAAAAGATAACTTGGATAAAGGCCACAACGGGTAGGTGAATTAACGTTGGTGTTGTTGTTGTTGTTATATATATACGGTATACCATAAACATGTAGCCTACATGTATCAGTGTGAAGTATTGAGAAGTAGAGCACCGGTGGGAAAACTTGTAGTCCAATACATTGTGCTAATAACTCTGAATCCTTCTAAATAAGTCTGCTTGACGTCACATGGTAAGACTATTAGAGATACAGATCTCTGCAACTAAATGTTAATCAAGTTCATGCACTTGTAGGCTCTAGAGTTTGACGATTAATTTAAAAACGTCGTTACGAACGTCTCAATTTCATGTAAAAACTTGATAAGTTGGAATATATATAAATGTTCTGGGTTACCCTCTTATAAAAAGCATGTATATGAACATTTTTAATTAGTCTTCTTTTGTTTATTTTTCTCAGGTGTCTTGTGGGTAAAACTGAAACTTAGAAAGTGTCCTTGAATCAGTGTAAATAGGCCCTGTGTGTAAATCAGATTTGTATTAAGAAACAATTGAGTGAGCTTGGAGTTTGACGAAGTTCATCATTGTAATTGTTCATATCATTTTCTGTGCTGATAGATTACTGGGTTGCTGATTTGTGTTTAAAGTATATTTGTTTGTTTGATTAGGGTTTCATATCAAACTAAAAATGAAACAGTCAAAGATTGCTTGCACATGTCCATATTGTGAATAATGTTCTATGAAAGTTTCAAAGTCATATGTTGAATAGTAACTGAGCTATGGACGGTAGACAGCTAATTGGCATAATTTTGGTAGACATTTGCATAAATTGGTGGAAAAAGTTGCACGAATCTGCAGGAAAAGTCTCACTTTCCAAATGTACATATTGTGAATAATGTTGTATGGAAGTTTCAAAGTCATATGTTGAATAATAACGGAACTATGGTTCCGACAAGATATGTTGGACGACAGACAGTTAATTTGCATAATTTAGTTCGAAATTTGCATAAATTAGCGGGAAAAGTGTTACGTTGCACATGTCCATATTGTGAATATTGTTCTTTGAAAGTTTCAAAGTCATACGTTGAATAGTAACTGAGTTAGGGTCCGGACAAGATACGTTGGACGGCAGACAGCTTATTTGCATACTTTAGGTCAAAAATTTGCTTAAATTAGCGGAAAAAATTTCATGTTGCACATCTGCATAAAGAGAAGAATGTTATGTGTAGTGTTAAAGTGGCATGCTAAATAATAACTGAGTTATGATCCGGACAAGATACTTCGGACCGTCGCGCACACACACACACACAAGCACCCACGGACCGCCGGACGGAAAAAACAATCTCTATATGCCCCACCTATATATGTATATATATATAGGGGGGCATAACCACAGCCCAAATGGCGTATTCCAAAGAGTACCATAACTTAACACAAGGTGATTTGATGGTCTGTATTTTTCTGTATTAGTTCTATTAAATCAAGCATATTAATATAAACAACAAATAAATTAAAATATTTATAGTTACCGTATCGTTTCTCCAGCCTCTGTCATATTAGAAAGTTTCAAGTGCTCAACATAAAGGATATAGTTTGCTGTACATTGTATTGGGGTTGTCTGAATAATTGTGTTGTGTGTAAGATTCGCCATCGAATATGTCCTAAACAAGGGGTCGATGCACCTCTGTGATATCTCATTTAAATACCCGTAATATCTTAAATCAGTATTCCTTGTCATCAGATTGCGGGCTGTAACAAATGTGAATAGTGTATGTAAACGATGAAATGAAGAAAATATGAGCGTGTTTATCTTGTACACTTCACTTTCTTCGTTAGTCAACATATACTCTCCCAAAAGAGAAACGCAACGTCACAAATAAAATTTTAAACAGGAATTCTTAAAAAAATTTGCGTGATTGAGACATGACAACATGATCATGTTATAATGTTAATGTCCGATAATTGAATTTAAGCACCTGATAGTAGCTGTTAATCACACGTGACTTTTGGGTTAGTCTTTGTGTAACATGCACGAAGAAGGTAAAATAAAAGACACATAGCCGTTCAATTTAATTCAGTTGTTAAATTGTTTCTCCAACCAGCTACGATATACCAAGACTCGACGCAGCTACCCGGAACGTCGTCATTGGTAGTCTCCTGGTCGGTGAATCACATAATACAGTCGCTAGACTTGATCATGTCCACCGGAGCACGATTTCCAGGGTCTTCCAACGGTACCAATAATCCGGTTCAACAGCTGACCATCAACGTTCTGGTCGACCTAGGGTCACAACAGCAGCCAAGATCGCTACATCCGGTTACTTCATATGATAAACCGGACCATAACAGCAACAAATACCGCATCAAATATCCCATGTCTCCGGAGAATATCGGCATAGACAGTCAGAAACCGTCTCCATCAAAACGGCTTACGCACCAAACGTCCTTACTCTCGCGTAGTATTGAGACAACCGCATCGACGTTCAAGGGTCTAATGGGGCAACAGATTAAGCGGCTGGAACCTGCGAAACTGGTTTTTTTTTCAAGCTGCAGAGAGGAAATGGTCGTACAAGTGACTACAGACGCCGGAATGAGAGGTTCGCAAGGAACTGCGTCCTTGAGGTCGTCAATTTCGGCGGAGGAAGTGTGATGATGTGGGGTGCCAAATCCTGGGCCCGAAAAAATACACTGGTGCACATCCCAGGCAACCTTAACGCCGCTCGATACACGGATGAGGTTTTGACGTCACACATGCTGTCCATACACTGTTAGAAGAACCTGGTCACCCAGACCAGCCACAATCTGGTCAAACCCACAAAAAAGAACCTGGTCAAAACCTGCGACCAGCAAAAATCTGGTCACTCTTCATCAGATAGAAGGACCGACCGGGTTTTTCCATGTCAAAGGAATGGTTTGACCATATAAAACCTTGTCACTTTTTTGACAAGGTTTTTTCTGGTCGCCGGTATAAGTAGAATTTGAACAGTAACCAGATTTTTCCTGGTCAAAATATATCTAAACCATATAAATCCTGGTTACTTTTTTGACCAGGTTTTTTTTAACCAAATATTTCTTGGTTGGATAAAGGAATTGACAAAAAACAATTTTTGGTTGAAATGTTATCGGAAGATAATAATTCTTGGACACTTTCTGTGTTTTTCTAGGTCGCTATAATTCATAGAATTACAGTTAATATAATGTGTCATATTGTAAAATTTAAACATACAGTGCATAAATAAATTATTTAACAAAGTAATTATATGAATTATTATAATAGGATTTATTATTCTTTTTAAATTATAAAATAAGTGAAATTTAGACTGGTCATGTTCCTGTACTTTACTTCCAGTGCGGACAGACCCACTGAATTTTTTTTTATAAAGAAATTTTAAAAGTCTTACTTTTCCATTTCGAATGTCCATAAAAACTGATAACTCCAGTTTTCAAAAGAAAAATCCACTGTGGCTAGCACGTGACAGGTCAAAAATATCCATAACCTGTGATGCAGATGTACTAAAACACTTGATGAACATGTTCAACCTCAGTCTTGCAGTATCTGATGGACAACAGTCAGTTATTGTCAAAAACTGGTAAAGTTTTAGGTAATTATGCCAGCACATTTAAAGAAACAATTCATAGCTCCTCAGTGAATTTCCAAATAACAGTTCAATGGTCACAGTGTTTTCATTTATCACAAGCTATGCAATGTATACGGTATTTTGGGGCTTCGAAAGTTGAGACACAAACTGAGACATCTAGAAATTGCACAACCAACTCCATTTCCAACAAGAAAAGTGTGCCACTGAAGACTTTTGGAGAAATGATCAAAGCTATAAAACCACTGGTCAGCATCAAGTGTTCATCAATCCACCTATGTTATAAAGATGTTATAAAGTATATATGAGTAATAACTTTCTCAGAATGCACCAATACCAGGGAACTAAAAAAAACAAAAACATAAATTTATATAAGTTTATGAAGGCAACTTGACATAATAGATGTTGATTTTGACTACGTCCAAGATTTTAAATAATATTAGATATTCAGAAATAGTACGACAATTAAAAAAAAGTTGCAATTACAAAAATATTTCAGTATACTGTAATACATGCATTTCAATAGTACACGAGCTCAAAAACAAAATGTGAATTACGGTTGCGCTTGCTCCCCTTATGAGGTAAGGTATTTCTTATATTGTACAACGGTGCCAAACTGAAAGGTAGGCAGATTGACCAAGATAAAACACATGTTGGGAAACAATGATCACATAACAAGGTATTTGATGGATATACAACTTCTCGTTAAAGCTAAAGAATATAATACATGGATGATAATACCAGCAAAAGTACTAGTCTACAGGTATGAAAACAAAGACTGATTGGGTTGAGAGGCATAAACTATGCACAGAGGGTGGTAACCTTTTTTGACGAATAGATCTACATGCTGTTTTGACCAAATAGAATATTAGTGCACCACAGGTGTGAAATGTATTTGTTGTTGTTGTCAAAGTTAGACGGTTCAAGCACGTACTTGTTTGGTGCATCCTTACATGCAGATGGCTAATAAAGCCCTAACGTTTAGCTTAATTGAGTGGTCCTATAGGCAAATTTGGTGTATCCTTGCATGAAGCACAAAATTCAATAGTATATAACGGTCTCCTTTTCTCGGTGTTATCATCGAAGACCAGCCCGTCGTATAGTAACGTTGGTACGATGGACTCTGCCTCTCAGGAGTCTACCGCTTTTCCCGCAGAATTCTTTTCTAGATTTTGTGAATTTATAGACGTAAAACTAAACTCCCTTAAAGATGAAATCACCTGCACTCCAGCCAAGAAACGGAAATTTGAGGACGTTGTGCTTAGTAATATTGGGAATAAACATCAGTTTCGGTTCAATGCCGAGGTTTTTTATCTGGTAGAAGAGGCTTCGTCATTATTGAAACCTGGTTCTCCGGCACAAACTCTTTTGCAATCTGCTTTAGAGAAGATTAATCGTAGAAATAAGTTGATCAGACTCGCCGATAAATCTCCAGGGAAGTGGGAAACTGTCAAAGAGTACGAGTCTGATGATCTGGCCAGTAATTCAAACGACGAAAGGAAAATTCGCCAGGCGGAAAATCGTGCTCTGAAAAAGTTGTCCAATAACCGGTTTCGCAGATTCAACACCCCCGCATCCAGACCGCCGATTTCATCCACTTTTCCAAACCCAGGACAGGTTGTTCGTCCAAGAGTTGTCGACCCCTCCGTTTCGACTCCCGTCGATTGCTGTTTCCGGTGCGGCCAATCCGGTCACTGCGCCATCCATTGTACCACCGACCTCCCAATCCAGAAAACGACCCCTGAACCCTCCAACCCCTTCGACAAGAGCAGCCAGTGAAGATAAGTGTAATTTAACTGTTCAATCTGTTAAAGGTCGTCTTTTAAAATGTATTGAATTTTGGAAATTTATTGATACTAATTCTCATATACGCGACATAATTTCTTTTGGATATGTGATTCCATTTCAAAGTCTACCCCAGCCATTTTTTTGGGGACAGTGGATTGTTTTGCCGACTATGAAAATCATAAAGTTAAAACCTTTTATTCCAAATTTTGGTCTCCCGGTTCAAGCGGAGTTGATGCTTTTACGTTCTCATGGGTCAGCGGTAACAATTGGCTAGTCCTTCCGAGCTCGTTAATTTCTCCTACTATTCTTTTTTTGTTGGCTTTCAAGGGAAAAGGAACATTGATAATTCCAAGATGGCCGTCCGCGCCTTTTTTGGCCTTTACTGTTTGAGGCCGAAAATTTCACGAAGCCTTATGTAGTCGACATTTGGGAATTCCAGGGTAACAAAGGGACTTGTGTAACTGGTCATTACAAGAGTGCATTCATCGCCTCCGAGTCATTTACGTCAAAAATTTTAGCGGTCAGAATGGACGCGTCCTTGTCACCCATAAACGTGTCCCTCCTTGGTGAAAAGCCAGTAATTTGTCTTAAGAAATAAACATGAATTTTGTTTTGGCATGTGATTTTTAGTTTGCTTTAATACCTATTTGTCTTTACAGCTATGGAAGCCCTGGGTGGCATATGGAAGCCCTGGGTGGCATATGGAAGCCCTGTGCGGCCTGTACAATTTGACTGTTTATTCGTTGATGTGTCGTGTCAGAAATTGGAAATGTTTAATTATAAAGTCTGTTTTATTTACAGATTTTTGGGAAAGGTGTTTGGCCTACAAGGAGCCTCACAGTTTAATTTCATTAGTTGCTGATCTTCCGTCTTTTCTCTTACAAACAAGGGCGCCATCCACAACATCAAAATATAAAAAAAGACTATGAAAATTGGTCTAAATGGTGTAACGGTCATAGTATTAGCCCCATGCCGGCTCATCCACATCATATTGCATTATATATGTTAGTTTTAGTTTAATATGGTTCTTCTAAGGCGGTTATCGACGGAT
>JARFOD010150236.1:0-12543 GCA_031763545.1 Mopalia muscosa | reverse complement strand
TGATGGAAAGTAAAAGATGTCGGTCCCAAATGTAGCACAATGTATAGGGCTAATTCCGCCGTCTTAGCCTATCTAAACCCATGGTGAAAGTTGAAAATCGATAGGCCACTATGGCCGGTCTCAAAAAAACTATTTCTGATTTTTCTCTGATTTTTTCTAGATACGCTGAAACCAATGAATAGTCTTTTTATCTACTTGCAATATTTCTTTTTTGACGGTTTTCAATCTTATTATTGCAAAGAGAGATAACTAATACGTGTCAACTCGGACGAGAAATTCAAATAAAACTTTATTTAAACGTCAGAAATGAAAGAAGGAGTTTGATTATTGTGATTTTTCTATCAAAAAAAAAAAAAAAAAATCTGAGAAAAATCTGATATATGTTTTGAGTGGTCGATCAATTTCCAACCTTCACCATGGGTTGAGATAGGTGGGACGTAGGGCTAAGACGGATGAATTAGCCCTATTCATTGTGCTACCCCAAATGACAAAACTGGAAGAATATACAAATGAGAAAACGGTTTCTTCATATGTTCAGCTGCTGTACGTCAAAGACATGCCTTTTTATGCGCAAATGCAAGGAGTTTGTGAGTGTTATGGATTGGATAGCCGGTTAATTTATATGAAATTTGATATTTGTGTAACAAGAGGGTATAATTTTTTAAATTAATTATATGTGTTTTGCATGCGTGACACTGTGTGTGCGTGTGCATTTGATAAGCGATAGCACGAGAAAAATACATTAACATGGTATGTTTGTAAAAGCGGTTTGAAGTGGAGTACCACTGTGGTGTTGTTGTTTGTTGCGGTCTCTTAGTTTCTTATGTACAGTCTAGACAGGGACAAATCCCTTTGTATATTAAATTTTGATTCCTACATTATCTTTGCTATTTTTTTCGAATGAATGAGTCTCACACTTTATAAATACCATAAACAAAAACACTCAATTCCTTAATAACGTATTTTATTTACTATCAAGCACTTACTCGCCACGCAATCGTGGCTTTATTCTTTAATCACATAGCATAGAGATCTAATACTATACATGTATATCACAGATATAAACATTATTAAATACACGGTTAAAGGAAATAGTTTTCGTTCAATTCAATATAAAAATATATGGCTGTGCATAATTGAAAAAATACATAGATCTATAAGAAAACATTAATTAAAATCATTAATTAGCATGATTGCGATAACAAGACAATAACATCATTTAAAAGTTTATCTTTTATAGTAAGTCATTTTAAATTGCTTATGCTTAAAGAATCATGGAGAAGTGCCATTTAACACACCCCAGATGTGAAGAACACATCCAATGATGTCAGCTAGGGAATGATCAAATAGTGACGAAAAAGTCCTATTTTCTGGAGAATAGAAAAATTGCAATTTGTAATCAAATTTGTGTAATAATTTTTCTACTGAGGTGTGTATAATACTCACTTGTTTTAAGTTGTCGAGCTTTTGAGGAGTTGTGCGAAATACACCCTACACAGTTTGTAGGTGTGTTCTTTTATGCACACTTTCTTTTATAAAAATGACTGACTGCTTTTGTCAGTATTGATGTACACTGAGAGTACAAGACACATTATACAAGTAGATCCTGGAAGGAACGCGTTTAATACAGCAAACATTGTGTAATTAATTACCATACCTTAACACTCAGTACAGAAGGTTTAAGTACAATGTTGTAATGACAGTAAAATCATTTTATGCCAAAATCGCTTTTTCGAACGCTTCTTAGACCGATTAATCAGTATTCTGTGTTATAAAGACAAGGCTTGTGTCAGGTCCTGCGACAGATGTGAATACTCAGCTGTATATACCATTAGCACTAATATGTAAGAGATAGGCCTACTATCAACAAGAGACTTACAGGTCTTATGTTAGTAGCATACTCTGATACATCAAACATCAATATAATGTCATGTTTTAGATCAACAATAATGGCTGGGTTTATCATTATGAAACACATTCATCAAATAGCCATAAAAAAATCAAATGTCATGGTAAGTACATATTAAATGCGTAGTTTATTATGTGTTCCATTCTATAGGAATATAGGTACAGCATAAATGTGGAGTATACCTAAAGGTTTGTAGGTAGGCAGACCAAACTGTCTTAATTAGCTTACATCCACAGTTTGTGGTATGATATCAATGGCAACCTGAACATGGGCCAGTTGTTTGATAGACGATTATCCGCTAACACCAGATTAAATCGCTTGTACTGATTGAGAGATAGACTTTTAACATGGCGTGACCACATCTAATAGCAGATTAAATTTAATAGTGCTTCAACAACTGGCCCCAGATTGATTACAAAGTTGTAAGCAGTCCCTCAATTGTTGGCACAGTGACAACATGCTCATTACAATACTGAAATTGTGCACAACTATTGGCATTGTGCCAGCTAAATTCAATATCTGAACCATGCTATTTGCTAGCTCAACTGATGACACTGTGCCAACCAGCTCACTACAGTGCTGAAACTGTGCCATAAGCCAGCTCAACTGATGACACAGTGCTAGCAAGCTCACTGCAGTGCTGAAACCGTGCCCCAAGCCGGCTCAACTGATGACACAGTGCTAGCCAGCTCACTGCAGTGCTGAAACCGTGCCACAAGCTAGCTCAACTGATGACACAGTGCTAGCCAGCTCACTGCAGTGCTGAAACTGTGCCACAAGCTAGCTCAACTGATGACAGTGCTAGCCAGCTCACTAAAGTGTTGGATCTGTGCGACCAGCTTGGTCAGTTTTTCGCACAGCTCAATGCATATAGAAACATTAGCCCATTTTATTCAAATTCTACTCTTTCTTGGCATCTTGTAGTTGTAAGCCGCTAAGCTCTTACCACCAAGCAATTATTTAATACAATCAATGTCAAGTTAAGCAGTAGCTAATAACAGTAAACATTGTGTTCCAAAGAATCAGACTTCTAAAGTTACTTGTTGTGGGCAAGATAGGCATATATGGCTTCCTTTCCTTTCCAACAGGCACATCACAACCAATACATATCATGTAAGCTACTTGTTGGTGGTGAGGGTGGCAATTTGTCGCAAAATATCTGCATGAATATCTAAAATATGTTTCCATTATTTTATCGTTTTTATATCCGATCAATAATTTCACTTCCATCTGATACCACATTTGAACTAAAATGATGAACATTCTGTGTGGACCTTTTCTATGTTCGCTTAGGTTGTATGCATAATTTGAAAACATTTCATCTCCTCTATTACTAGATATATCCAAGATATAGGTCTCTATACTGGAACTCAGTAATACATATAGATCTACAGATATAGTGGAATAATACGACATGATTATCAGGTGTGCTAACTAAGGACTATTTGTCCGTACTTTAAGCTCAAATAAAATGGCCATTGTATTTTGCTGTGAGAGGGGCAGGGCTTATCAGTCTTCCATCATCTTCACCATAACGGCGACGTAAACGCACGATTTCCTCTTTGTACCTTCAAAGAAATGTAAACAGTAATTAGAGTTTCACATCTATTTCACCCAAATGCTTGACAAATAAGTTTTATATATTTTAGTTTATAAAATGTTTGTTTGTTTGGTTAGGGTTTAACGTCATACTTAAGGATATTTCACTTACAATCCCTCTGCGAACCCTCCATTGGTCAGAAATTGTATGTATTTTTTGGGTACATGTATGTCTAAATCATAGCAGACAGAAATGATACATTGTTGTCCAAAGTCAATAAAGTGAAGCCAGTTTATTGTTTATCCAATCCAGTGTATTCTGTATAGGGATGAATGTTTGTACTCCCACAAAATCTTACCCCACACGCCTGTCTGAGCATACAGCGAGCTTGAACATACCTGACTAAATGACTGTCGATGTAGTTTTGACTCTCTTTAAGCTGTTCCTCAAGCACCTGGTTCCGACTGATCAGCTCTGCTCGCTCCTGCTCTAGTTGTTGTTGTGTGTTGAGGGTGAATTCACGCAGCTGTTTACGGAGAGATGACCAGTTTTCAGATGTTACTCCTGAACGAGATTGTCTGCAACACAAACACATATTTCTTGCCAAAAAAAAGAAGTTATAGTTTTGTTAATTGTATTCCCAAATTGTTGACAGTCTATCTGTTTCTGTTCCCCCATTTGTATCAGACATTTGTTTAATTTGATAATTATTTTGGTTATCAGATAAATTACTATCACTAAATTCTGACTGTCCCAAATACAGTTTTCCCTGCTGACACATCTCGAATGACTTGTATGAAAACTTGTTTGTAAGTGAATAAAACAAAATTTAAACATAAAAAAAATAATACGACATTTTTTTAAACAGATAGTTTATAATATTACTTTGTAATTCTTTCAATCTTAAATCTGATTTAAACTCCATTTGGAAATATGTTAAACCAAGATTTGATACCAGTGAGAGCTAATTGTGCCGGCGAAATTTTGAAACCAAAGTAGCTAAGCCCTAATACATGTAGTATGAAATTAAATCCTCAAAACAATACAAGATCACTAAACAATATCAGATACTCACCCAAGTTCCTTTGATTCAAAAGAGTCAACTAGTTTATCTCCTGCCATAGTCAGCTGTGAAAAATATATATACATACATGAAAACAATATCATCCTTAATTCAGTAGAATGAAAAAACTGTGATTTTAGAAGTATTCATGTATACTCTGTATCTACAGTTTGTTTGGTCATCATTGTTACAAACAAAATGTTTCTGACAGTAAATAACAGTAAGCAAGTTTTATCTTACTGAATAATTGCAATTTCCTGGACCAAATCCAAATTGTAATATATGCATCATAATATAAATGTGTATTAGTTGAAGCTGGGATTAGTATAGAGGGATAAGAGACATCGCTTCCTTTGAATCAGCAATCCCTGAACAGTTACTTGGCTAGCAGGTTATGCATTAAATCAGTTACTTTTATGGGGTTTTTTTTGTAGAAAAGCACATCGCTTGTTGTCGTTTCATAACGTCAGGTTAAAATAATACCCATTCAAAAGACATCCATTTCCAATACACATGATCGTGTGTGGTTTGATAGCGTTTACGTTCACAAAACTGGTTACTTTGGCAACACAAAGCAAACTGGTGAGCCGCCATCTTGGCATATCGCTGCTACTGTGAACAGATGCATTCATGCTTTAATTAAGCCCTTAAACCCATTATGATCGACTCTTCATTTGTATTTCATGACTAAATACATGCTATACTTATCTTTCTGAGTTTGCGCTTTGTGTTATCTCTGTTGCTCAATACAATAAGACAATGTGGAACATGCCAGCTGAGTTACACATTCATGGATCACTGATTTGAAGGGAAGCAATGTTTTTTATCTCTATATATACTTATCCCAGGTTCAAGCTTTTTATCATTTTCAATAGCAATATTTCCCATATAGAGAGCTGAATGTGAGGTTTAAACACTTATCAATATACATTTGATTTGTTGAGGGTGAGATTTAATTCCTATCTTGTATAACACTCAAATGCTTTCACATGAATATGTAAGTCCTTCAAAACAGATACTTATCTTAGTAATGTATATTTTACCTAATCCTTGTTTGGTTACACCATATCCACATTTTAATTTTATCTTCTAACAAAGAATCATATGCACAGAAAGTTATGTTTTCAACAGTGAATCCTTTATGCCAGACACTTGTGCTTTACAAATTTCTTTTAGCTGAATTTTTTGGTCAGAAATCTGAAGTCTATTCAAATCTGTTTATTTCTCTAACGAAAATAACTCAAAACAACCCAACGTAACAGAATTTTGCAGTGAAAAGGACAGTTAAAACGAACTATAAATACAGTAATAAATGAACAAAATATACTTGCCACAATAACAATGTATTTCAAACTCTACAAAATGCACATAGACTAAGCCACCAGAAAGTTGTGTATTACATTGTGATTTCTAACTTATACAAGAAAAGACACACAAAGAAGAGATAGGTCCTATTCACAACATAAAAGGATTGCAAATTTATTTTAGCATTTAATTACTTTAAATCTGCCAGGGTAGAGATAAAGACTTAGACAACAAGCTGAGTAGCTAGTGGGTCCACCATTATGAACTTTTAAAAAAATTTATACTCATAATCCCAGTTAAATCACCTTTTCTTACTTTTGTTTATAAATAACAATTTCTTTTGTCAAAGAGTCAAAAAGCAAAAGTTATAGGGCAATATACTATGTTGACCATATTTTTTTTTGACACCTAGTGAAAACATACATATCTATGGTATTAACAGATGTGAAATATAAATATATTTGTATACATTTAGATATTTACAATTTAATAAATTAGATAAGCCAATGTTTTGCACAATGACATGTTGATAAACAGCTTCGGCCGCTAGTGTGTAATCAATTCAGTGTTCATCGCTGGTTGAGATGTCTGTTACATGATTTTGCTGAACATGAGCTCAGATGATCTCTGATGATCTCTACTATCTACAATTGTCTGGCTCGATAAAAGTAGGCGATATGAAAAGCATGATATTTTGTTCTACCGTACATGTATGTTTATTTGTCAGACAGACCACTTGAGTTAGAGAAAGGCAATTAGACGTTGCTTAGTTTTCATCATTTATCAGTTAATTTACAGGATCACCCGACAGAAGATTGTTGACAGAGGCCACTGCCCCTCGATTGGCCAAACCTTGCAGTGCTACTCATGAAGAACAATATTTCACCATTTCCGTTAACTTTGTTTTGACCATGTGTGCGTTTTTCAGCACCTCTTTTTGTGAAATAATTTTAAAAAATCTGACAATAAGTTTGTTTGATTGGCGTTTTACATCGTACCCAAGGGTATTTCACCTATATGACGACGGGTTGTCCACTTCACACTGAACACAGCCTTATTACCATGGAAAATCGAGAGGAAACCTCATCAAAACCATCCCTGCAATGCCTGGAGCCACAATATGTGACTCGATCCTGTGAACAGTAAATCGAAGCAGGTTCAGTTTAGGAAACTCACTCGCTCCAACTGAACCACGGCCGCAGGCCTGACAATAAGTAGACTGATGCTAATGCAAGTAGTATGCTGGATGTCCTGGGACATTGGAACTGTATGAGGGCAGGCCTTCTGATTTGAGGTGTGCTATCCTATGCTTCAACACTGATCACTCACCTCAAATCAGAAGGCCTGCGAGCGGATTACAGAAAGCATGGTAAAAGGCTTCAACATTCTCTAGTATATGTAACTACAGATCTACAAAGCTGTGATAAACTACCAAACATTCTCCGAGGAAATAAATCTTACCTTTTCATTCAATACCTCAAAATACCTGACCTATATCAAGATGTGTGAAAAAAGATATTCAATCTATAAGCGGGGAGCTTCATTTAATCTTGTTGCCCTGGGGCCGGTTGTTCAAAGCTCTGTTAGCTTTACAGCTAGATTGCAAAGATTGCAATCTAGAAGGTTGCAATAGATTGCAATTCCGTCACAAAGAATTGACATTACATAATATATAATTCTTTGTTGTGCAACTGACCCCAGGTGCTCACTAACCTTAAAGGCACAAACTCATCCATTTGAGTGAAATAATCCAAAGTACTGTGTTCAAGACCAATCAATAAAGACTGCAGTCCTCAAATAGATTTTAGTATTGATAATAAGAAATATAATGTTTGATAAAGTCTCTAGGGTGGAGGCCTTACTTAACCAGGCTTCAATCAGACCCCGTGGTGAATAAAGTCCTAGTACAATCAGTTCTATTCATCAGTCATGACAATGGTTTGCTCTGTTTGGTAGAATACCTGAACCCTGAGAATGGTTTCATAGATTAAATATATATATTAAAAACGCCAAGAAAGAAGTAATTTCTTGTATATATTTCTGTATAAATTGAGAAACACCATGTACTTGTACTTCACAGCAAAGAAGCTGCATGTCTTTCTCATCGTCTGTTAATTCTTTTCTCACCAAGGTCATCATTGAACATACCCGGAGTTTGAGAGTATCCACTTCATTTAGGGCAGAGTTAAGTTCATCTTTGAGGCGTCTCACTTCCTGTTGTTGCGATGTTTGAAATTCTGGATCACTCAGGTAGAAGGCGCTCTCATCCGGTCCAGTCTCACTGCTTCCAAATCCTTTCTCACGGAATCTAAACTGTAGGTTCCTATATGAGCAGAATTGTAACCAAATTGAACAACTCCATCCTTCTAGAAACTTTAACATGCAGGAGATTGGACAACTGTTAAAATTGGACACCCATTACTTAAGAGCCGAAGCAAAATGACTATTATAGACACCATACTTGGTTCCTGGCTAAGCCCTGGCAATAAGTAAATATTTAATAAAACTTGTCCCTCAAATTGAGGTTATCCCATGTTGACAGTATCTGTCTCATATTGATTCAGAGTTAGCTGTGTAATCAATGTGCTGCCTCACATATACTGTAACCATGGTTACCCAGTCAAACATTCATTAGTATGTGAACTCTTTCTTTAATCTTGATGTCTTCATGTACATGTATTAAGTTCAAGATCTATAGATTCTACAGTAATATTAATTACAATACTTTTCAAATAATATTTTGAAATTTTTTTTTGGATATCTATGTTAATTGTAAACATTTCTATGAATTCTGATATACCTGTAAGCTACAATGAGCTCTTCATGTTTCTGTACAACCTGATGTAAGCGGGATTTAAATCTTTGTACAGCAGATCCAAGCTGCTCCTCACGACCTTTGTAAGATTTACGGATATCTTTCATCATGGAGTCCACATACCCTCTCAGTTCATTACCAGTGTCGAGTCTGTCATCTGACTTGTCCATGTATTGCTGAGAAAATAAATTGAAACTTTTCTTTAAATGAGTAGGTCAAATCTGGACTTACAGAATTACACCCCTCCTAACATCAACAACACATTGTGTCTTAAGTTACGTTGGTATGGTCACAATTTGCCACACATACGCTGCTTATTCAGACACGATCAGTAAAGTTTATTCAACTGCAGTTTTGTTGACGAACAATTATTGTGAGAATTCGCATAATCTAGCCTCCATGTCAAAATGTTTGAAAGTTACAGTATCTTCAATGTTTTTCAAGCTAAGATCAAATTCACAATTACAGGAGAAATCCAGGATTTGATTTTTTTGTTTCATTGGGGTTGCAAGCACTTTTATAGGCTATTCACTCTACAAATGATTCATGGGTGGGAAAACCACCAACAGGCCAGTTAAGATTTACAAAAAAAACTGAACTTACAGCAATGTCCTCAACGTATTTGATAAGACGTGTTCGACACTCGTCGTTGGTATCTTTTAACTTGTGCTGTGCTCTGTTATAGAGACTTTCTAACTGGTCCTTCTCACTCCTCATTGTGATCAGTTTCTGTTAACATAAAGCTCCTTTACATCTCTACTCAACATATTAATAGGTTAATACAGTTAAACCCTCCTCTATAATATGCTTTATTTGTTTGATTGGAATTAAGCGTCCTCTCAAGGGTATTTCACTTATAGGACAACAAATCGTCCACTTCACACTGTTCTTTGTCTTATTATGGTGGGAAACTGAGGAAACCTCGTAAAAAACACCCCTGAGATTGCCGGAGCCAAATCTTGTGACTCACTCATATACCTGAGGGTCGACAGAGGGACTTGATCATGTGAACGGTACATTGAACTAGGTTTAGAAAGTGTAGTTGCTAACCATTAAGCCCTACCCGTCGGCCCACTATAATATACAACAGAGGTTGACGGTCCCAGGACAAAGTACATCTTGTTTAAACATCCAAATAATAACACCAAGTAAACTGACTAAGATGTTATCCAAACGCTTAAAAGAAGGGAAATAATACTATCTATCTCTGGGAGACAAAAATAGAACAATCACATGTAATTAATATTATTCTTTGAATAGTATGAAGAATCTAGATAATTTACCACAATTTGATGCACTATGGTATAATAGAAGGCTTAATTATCTCCCTTTGAGAATAACTGATTTTCTACCATTTCTCTCCTTATAAACTCTGAGTTAGATAATCAGTTTTGAAGATTTATTACGAATAATCCTCCATGAAAAGAGAATAATAATAGATTTGAAAGAGAGAATGATCTTTTTTTGATGAATTTCAGCTTTTTCTAGCTTTACTTTATTTACACATTTAAAGCATGTTACCAAGTTAAGTATATAGTAACTATGGCAGAGGTGAACAGTTCTGGTCAAACTAATTGGCATCCATCGATCTGATGAAACAAGTATCGAAACCATGGCTACATTTGAATAAATACTAGTTAAACATAAGAATTTCCCATCTTTTAATTACAATGTATATATCACATGATACAGTCTCCCTGGTGCTCATAACATATGGCTACAGGTTTATAGATCATCAAAACACCAAAGAATGAGGGAGCAGTAATTATACCCACAGCATTTAATTCCGAGACTTTCTGTTGTCGGTCTCTGGTCAGGTATCGGGATTCCTTTAGTTCTTCACCCAAAGAAGATCTGTAATAAAATCCTCAATAAACAGGTGGCTGATGTTGTGGATAGCACAAAGGATTTGTGTCAGTAAATAAACCTTACATGGCAAAATATTTCAATAAGAAACCTACATGCTATGTAAATAGATTTATTAACAGTTCTTTAATATTTAAAGGAAGAGAAACCTTTTGATTTACCAGCATCAGCATTGACAGAGTGTGGTCATCAAATAAAACTAGCAGCATACCTTCCTTTCATTAACAGACCATAAGTTTATAACTTAGAGTTGAAGGTTTATAATAAGAAACAAATGAATGATGTCCGACAGTTACATTGCAGACAAACAACTGCTACCATTCTTAAAGATAAGAGTAACAGCCATAGCAGTTTATAGACATGAATCAGTAATATGAGGCATCTAAGTAATAGATTGGGGTGATACAATAACATAATTTATTGCCAATTTTAATTGAACTAGTAAAATTGGGTAAATTTCGGCTGAGGAAAGTGTTGACAGTCAATATGGTCAATTTTTGCTCCTAGCTTATGCTGGTGGGTTGTAATTGTAATAACCACTCCCAGCCTGTATGTATTATTAGATACATTATGATTATCCTCAGAATTAATAAATTGTTTCAGCTCATTATTTTGCAAGCTCTATTAGATACTTCTTCCACAGAATATGTCTCAACTCGAGCATCTACAATTGTCTATACATCCACATACGTTTTGGTTGCATTTACAGTTTTAATAAATATTGTATATAAAGGCACACTGACATAAATCATTTGTGAAGTAACATTTCATAATCAACATGAAATATACTCATACGTTTTAATATCTGAAGTTGAATATGAATTTAGGGGTTATTAAACACGTTCTGTCATTCACAGATAAAATCTATAAAGTTTATTGAACTTCTCTATTACGGAAGTAATGAATAAGTTTATGTCTTAATGCTGCAGAAGGCTGTTTAGGTTTGATTTGATCCTTTTAAGTGCATGACGTACATGTATGAACTGTGTACTGTGTGAAAGTTTTCTCTTACATTTTGTCTTCTAGTTTTCTGATCGTCTCTTCATACTGGTTTTTAACTCTGTCCAATTCCGTCTCAAAACGCTTCTGATTTCCAAACAACTGAAATATATAAAGTATATCAACTAACAGAGAGAAATTGGCAAAAAGAGGAAAAACCAAACAGATGGGCAATTCAGAACCATGTGTGTAGCCAATCAGTTACCAGATAGATATTACCATTGGTGTTGGTTACATTACCCAAATAATTGGTGTTTTCATTGTGCCTAAGGGTATTTGAGTTATATGACAGCAGTGTATTTAAACAATAATTCACACAAGCACAACCTGAGCATTTCCATAATGTTGGAAAGTTAATTGTCCTCCAGTGTTTTATTAGTAAAGACAGCATTGCTACTCTTCAAACAAACTTAGCCGGAGCGCCATTACCCAAATAACATTAGGTTTACCGATCAGTATTTTACACGCTGACCATGAGGTACTGTTAGGAGAACTTTCCTTTATTACCTCCATTTGACTGCTACTGTGGTCATCTGACCAGCTAAGATTGTGGTTTGCTCCAGTTATCTAACCTCAATAGGCCATGATGGTGATTATATGTTTTCTTACAATTTAAATATATCATGATTCCAGGAAGTCAAATTAAAAACAATAAAATAAACTATTAGGAATATTTTATGTTTTTCATTAAAAAAATGTGTTAAATCATAGAAATAATAATCCTCTGGAGCACTAATTGAGAATACCTGATTTTCCATGTCTTCTCTTTCTCTTTGGCTGGCATGGATATCTTCTGCCTGTAAGATGTCACAATTCACATATAAAACATCCAGTCAATTCAGGTATCAAATAGCAGCCCATGTATAGCTCTTATTTTATTCATACAGAGTAAAAAGGATAATGTTGACCATTGGTCCAACCTTTGCCCAAATCTCTTTAACCAGAATGCTCAGTTTTGTTTGTTTGATAGGTGTTTAACGTCGTACTCAAGGGTATTTCACTTATATGACAACAGACACAAATACAGAACATCACAAACAAATCTG
>JARFOD010150214.1:0-12543 GCA_031763545.1 Mopalia muscosa | reverse complement strand
ATCGATCGATCGATCGATCGATCGATCGATCGATCAATCAATCAATCAATCAATCAATCAATCAATCAATCAATCCATCATACCATGGTAATGATTTAAAGGACACACCAAAGTAGTAGTTTTGTCTTTACAGTAATTACCTGTATTTTTGCTTGATTGGCAGGTTAAAAGGAGAGTGTATGGATGAAGATGGGAAAGGAATTCACTATGATAAGTTAACATCATGTGCTATCTTTACTGAATACAAGAAACTGGCCCAAGAGTTACAGAAAACTAACTTAAATGATGTCTCAGAGGAAGAGAGAAAGGCTTTCTTTATCAGTATCCTTTACAAAAATGTCGAAAAAGGGTAATTATGAATTATCAGTTCATACTGACTTTTTTCACTGTATGTTGTTTTATGTACAACTTGAAAAAGACTTAACTATGGCTTCATGTCAGAAGTTAAGAGGAGAGCTTTAAAGTACTCACCTGCTGGGTTTTACATGACATGTAATTTAAAATTACATCGAATAATCTACAAGACCTTAAGACCTGTACCTGAAATTAAAGTTAAATTAGCTGTAGGCACCCCTGGAAAATCATGTGACCCATGGTTGAGTGAAATCCTACATGTAGGTCTGGTGACAAATGTAAAAAAAGAAATAAAATAATTTGATTTTTCATATATTTTTTTTTATAAAACCCACTCCAATATCCATGTCAAACTACAAAAAGTTGAATATACTGCATAAAAGATAAGCCGATAGTATATGATGTTCAAGATTTATTTATGAACTGTATTCGCCGTATGTAGAAGCTGGTGATGAATTTCTAACCTGACAATTAGTGGCCACAAGAAATAAATACAAGCCCTGACCAAGGTAGATTAAATGGGTTACTATTTGTTAGTATTTTTGTGAGGATATCATGTCATCTCCGGTCCAATCTCACAATACTGGTCCTACAGTTCACAACATACAAGTTTTGAACCACATTTAGAAGTGGGGTAACCTAAGTATATAATTTCTGGATAACCACTTTTTGATGTAGGATAGAACACAACACTTCAATACATACATGCGTATGTAATATGCCTGTATCGTCGTTAGGTGTAAATTGATTGAAAAGAGGAGAGGTAGAATGCTATATAACAGTATAAAGTAGTTACTTTAATTCAATTTACACCTGATGATGATACAAGCATAAGCTCATGTATTGAAACATTGTGTTCTATCACAAAACAAGAAGTGGTTATCAAGAAATTATAAAGTTGTGTGGTACTATTTTGCTATTTACACTGGGCTATAAATCCTGGTGCTGATTAACAGGTGTGTTACAACACTCATTGTGAGATGTTGTTGAATTACTCCTACACATTTGATCAGAAACAGGTTCATAGCACTGAAGTTAGACTCTGAATGGACATCACTGCAAATCTCTAAGCATGCTAAACAAATAATAATAACCAGGTGATCAGGGCAACGTGGTCACACCTTTAAGCATATACTACATGTATCAACTGTAGTTGAATACAGATTACATTAAATGTAATTATACCCAGGAGGAATCTGTTTAATTTTGTTTAGTAATTTGTCACATACATGTAACATTTTTTTCAACAAATAAATTTTTAATATTTCTTTGACAGAACTTTTTTTTTAAATTTTTTTTTTATATAAAAGTCCATTTAAAACATCTATATTTTATTTAAAACTGATTTCTACCCAACCATAATAGGGTTGAACAGGCAGGTGGTTGAAGTTTTTTTGGTTTCTAATGTACATGTAGTTTAAGTTTAATGTACATAAATGGGATCTAAAATGAGCTTTAATAACCATTTCAAAAGAAGTGATTCTTATGTAGTTTGTGGCCTCTGGATAAGGGCAGTTTTTTTTTAAAGAGTGGCAGACTGTCTTACTTAGCACTGGAGGAACTTTCCAACATTATGGACATGCCTCAAGTCTTAGTTGTGCTAGTGTAAATTATTGTTGGAATACACCGACATCATATAAGTGATATACCCTTAAGCCTGGCTGAAACACCAATCAATCAATCAACTTATGTAATGTGGAAAAGTACAAAACAAACTGATTGACACTTAATGATGTTAGGTCAGTATTTAGATAAGTAGTTTAGTGCTTGAGTTATAGAGTAGTGGACAAAGTGGATTCCAGCTTTCTTTGATACTCCAAAGAATACATTTAGAATGTTCCCTTTGAATTGTATTTAATGGAAGAAAATGATAAAGGAAAAACTGCAAAATGATAATAATTTGAGATACTGTCTTTTAGATTGGAATTGAATTTAATTACCAATTAATAATTAAGTAATATAGTTGTGTTGGGGACTTGTTTTATCCCAATGGAGAATGTGTAAGGTAATATATTGATTCATTTTTATAATAGGGTGAAATACTGAAATATTGAATACTGTGCAAATCATTAAGATAAAAGTTCTTTTTGTAAATAAATAGAGAGAAAAATATTGTAGTTATACAACACGCACAAATGTAAGACTGACTAATTGTCAGGGCTTAACATAAAATCTTTCAGCATGGACTTAAAAGGGAGATTGGTGTTATGGTTTTGAGTTCCCACATTTCTGGCACATCTTCAGTTATTACTGGCTAATTTTACACGATAATAAGTGGGGTTAATACGAATAAGGCTGCTCTGTTAAAAGTAATTCTCGTACATAGCACAAATTGTTATTGTTCTATTTCCTAATGTTTAAAATGAAAATTAATATAATGAAGAACAAGACAGATCTTCAATATGGAAGTTTACATGGTGTGGGTAAAATGTTGGTGTGAAAAGCGTTCAGCATTTAATGTATTTGAATATATCTGACACCTATTGTATTAAACGATATCGGAAGATTCTGTTAATATAGCATTTTCATGAAGGTTATATATTTTTTCTAGAAAGATAGGAAAAAAAGACAGCTTGTGTACAAACAAGTGTAGAGCAGTTCCCAGAAAATTTGTAATGATGATTTAAGTGTCCATATAATGCAAGTTATTTTGTCAAATACAGTAGCCAATATGCTCCTGGAAATAAAACCTAGTGAGAGCTGGTAAAAAGATGATGAATTTATGATTGACTCAATGTCTCAGTTTATCGACAAGCCTGTACTGTGATCTTTTCCGACCGAATCTTAAAATCCTTCCCGTGAAATTTTGTGCGATAACCTAACATTTGGCACTGTTTGCTTTTTTTCAAAATACATAAATGTCCATTTATGAAAAATAAAGCAAAATTGCTTTATAATACAAATTTCAATGATGATGAGATGGACCAAAGTTATCAAAATTAGTAACAAAATGTAAATTAAGACAAAAACTGCAAACTGTTTGAGAAACCTGTAAATCTGTCCTCGTAAATAAAGTGCGGATAACCATGTGAAGACCTCGTTCGGTCCGTTCTCCCCAAAAGCACTGGCCTGAATGATCATCAAGAAACACCTACTACAGTTAATGTATTGAAAATGTAAGGAAAATTAATGATTAAAAAAACATGAAGCATCTACAAACATGATAAGTAATACAAAACATTAGGTTATTGTTTTCAGGACACATCATTTGCTGAGTTTCATTTATGTATACCTTTTTGTTAAACCTTGGGTCAATCATGATTCTGTGTTTTGTTTTGTTTTTTGAGTTGTTATTTTGTTATCAGAAGCTTCTTAGTGCTAGTTATAAAATTTGAACTTCACCTAACAATAAATTATATATTTATGGGTACCATCTGTCCAATCAACTATGTTTTTATCCCGGTGGAGGCAAACACAATATAAATTCTCCACTATAAAAAAGTAAGTAGAAAACAATTTGTAGTTTGTACATTCCTTTTTAGTCGCAATAAATGTTGTAAAAAATATCGCTTCTACCTTTATTCTTCATACATTAAATTATTTTTGCTTTTATTTTACTTATGGTATTCTTTTTTATAGAAAAGAATTTCACTTATGTTAAAAAGATTTCCACATATTTAAACCAAAAGTTTATTTTACGTATGTAGAATTCAGTTCAGCCTATGTAAAGTTGCTTTCCACAGATGTGAAAATCCATTTTATGATCGCATACAAGCCTGCTGGATGCTCATAAATTTTTTATACCCAAACAGAAATATCTAGAGCAATTTTATTACCTGTCAAGCCTCGGTGTGTGATTTTATTTACTTAAAGCAATAAGTAAATGTTTTGTCTCTTTGGTTGGATTCAAAGTTGACCTCAGGTGTTACTTTGACAACCATTGAAAATTATCATGCCAAAAATGATGTTGCCCTTATTGTAATGTGCTGAACTTGTGAAGCAAACACATTTTAAACTATAGTCGTGTTAGCCTATACACGATTTCTGCTGAAATTTTTTTCATCCCAATGGAGAAATATTTGTCAAATTTATTGTTGGTAATGAGAGGCTGTCAGCAGTGTTTGGGGGGGGTAATTGGAGTCTTTTATATTTCACATACCAGTATGTACAAAATACGTCGACTCAATTTTTGTTTCCATAGATTTACACAAATCACCAATTATTTGATGAGCAAAATATTGTTATTGACTATAATGTAAGAATCTCGGTTCAAAAAAGCGAGTTTTGTTTATTTTGATTATTGGAATTAAATTCTGATAACACAGTCAACTTAAGGGTTTTGCAGAGCCCACTTTGTTCACCTCAGAGTCACCTGGTCTGTAAATCCTCAAAATTAATTTCGCTGACTGGCCAGAATTTACTGAGCACTTGTGTGTTTACAGTGAACAATCAAGAAATCCAGAAAGACATACATAATTGACCCGCCTGTGGCTTAGTTGTTAGCTAATGCGTTTCCTTATCTCAGTCTTGTATTTTCTGAAATCTTCTTTTCATAATCTTGATAATGCAAAAACTTTGACAAAAAAATTTTTACGAATGTTTTTTTTTTACATTTAAATTGTAAAACGTGTGGCTCAAAGATTAAGTGTATCGAACAGCGGAAGGGATTAACATGATTATTTCACTTTAACTGACTACCTGCTGTCTATTACCACAAGCCAATTAGCGAAAGGCCAACAGATCAATTGCATGACTGTGCGGATGTGTATTTGAACTGAACAGTAACCATGGAGAACAAATGTTTGTGGGTGTTAGAACACACATTTATACGGACTATTTTTGCCTCCAGCAGGACTCCTAATGATAGTCGTTAACAAAGGTGTGAACGAAATCTATGATGCCGACGTCACTCAAATTTCAGAAGTAAAACCGCCATTGAAAGACATTTTTTAAAATTATATATTAAAAAATGAATGCAATAGATAAAACTCTATTTCGCGTTTTCACTCAATTAAAAAAAAAAAGTTAATTATTAAATGTGTTGGGAGTAATCTTAAAACAAATCGAATTTCGATCATTTACACACGTTTAGGCTGTTTTCTCAGCTTTCTTTTTTCTTGATTTTTATCATTTAAATCGTTTATTTCTCGTAAACTACTTGCACTAAGTCTTTGAAATTTGGCACACACAATCTCATACCCATTATCTAAAAAACGTCATGCAGTTTTGAATATTGATTTTCGTAAAAGGGCACATTTTTAATTTTTACATATACTTTTATCTATTGTACAAAAACTTGAATTTTAAAAAAAACCTTTGACTGTATTTTAGTTTAAATACTTGTCTACAAAGACATGCAAGTCTGGAAATAAAATCTCAAACCATGTGAGAAAAATAAGAGTACATTTTAAAAAATTATTTGACGCTTTTCTTTATTAATGCTATTATCAAATAAAATGAATCATGATATGATATTATATTTAAATTCTTGAAGTCCTCCGCTTTCTAAATATATATGATGTTAATATAATTATCCTTTGGAAATATCAGTAACGGCCACGATAAGATAAGAGTCGCATTTTGTACCCCTGACTAGCGATAGAGTCCTTCAAAGTAGAAGAAAATGCCAAAAAGCAAAGACAATCACTGGGTTAATAAACCAATCTCTTAAAAATGCATACTCTCTTTATATCAAGAAACAAATTTTATTATTGCAATGTGTAATGAGTTTGTGTATCTACAAATTGGTTTTTGTACAAATGTAAAATCAAAAGATACTCTCTGTCCGTGATCCAATAAGTTTCACCCTTGTTAAGGCTCCAGCAGATTCAACTCAAACCGTTGGTACCCTTTATTACAAGATCTATTTATTACAACCAGTCACAGGACAAGGTGGGGTTAACATGATAATTTTGTCATGTTTTTGTAAAACCTACATTTGTCAGTATATGTTGGTAGGCCTATTGTTGTTTATCAAGCTGTAGACTTGTGCCAACTTTTTTACTATTCAGAAAGAATGTATTTATATCACTACTATAAAATGTTGTAAACAAACTTCCTGTCCTCCTTGTTGTATTTATATCGCTGCTATAAAATGTTGTAAACAAACTTCCTGTCCTCCTTGTCTTTTGACCCAGTAGTGTTTAATGTTTCAACCAGGTAGACAGCTGGGTCTCTATTTGAACAGTTATCATAGTTACTGTAGACTTTTGTCAAATTTATAGTTATGGGCTGTAAATCAGATTATGTGTACAGTCATTCAGTTATACTTTTTGTTACAGTGTATAGTTGAAATATAGATATACATTCAAACTGTGGCCTAGTTGAGCTCTATCATAAGTGCTTGTGTACTCTTAGTAATAGTATAATCTCAGAAGTAACATCCCCTGGTTTTCTTTCAACATACATACAGCATTCAAATCGATCCTTTTGGTACACTGATCAAACAGGAATTATTAATAAAGTAATATAAATGGCCACCGTGGGCGGTTAGAAGGGCGCTTCCTGTTGCCCTGCTGCTCTCAGAGCTTGGGGCAATAAGAAGCTATTCTGTGTGATGTCTTTGTAATACAACATCTGATTATCTTGTCTATGATTGTTACACTTACTCAGGTTACTGGTCATGTACAAGAGTTAGATGCACGATTGGCTTTTCTCAAATTTTCTCTCATTACTGGTCATGTACATGAAATTAAAACCCCATTTAAACAAGCAAACAAAAATACTAATTTAACAATCCTTGGTGTAAAGACAGGTTTATATACCTTAACGTCTAATAGCTTAAAGTGATGCTCCTGTCTGCAATAACTCCTCTATCCCTTGAAAGGTTACATTTTAATATACCTAAATATGACATTGACTTATCATTTCTTTATCTTATAAAATATCCTGAGGGTTACAGATATATACCTACCTATGACCACTGGAAGCGGACATCATGGGCATGGCCACTCTTGTTTGTTATGGGTTAATAAAATGTGTGAACTGTCAAAGGTTTAAACAGTCGACTATATAGGTCTTGTGATGTAGGCACCTATTTTGAATAGCAAGATATATGATTGGTCAATATTTGTGGAGCTCTTCTGTTTAATGATAAAAGTACCCAGACATAGCCATGTGGATGAATTTGACCAGTTTAAGCATTACCCAATGTTTAAGATTCAACTATAAAATGTATATTTCATAATTCAACACAAGAAATGATGCCTGTTTGACCTATATGCATTTTTTTTTGCAGAAAAAAGTATCGCTTTAATAAACTATTAATGTCGGGATAACCCAGAAATAAATAATGTTATGGCCTCTTTTTCTAAATGTTGTTCCAAATTGATATAATAGTTCAAATATGAGCAACAATATTAATTTAAAAAATATTTTTTGTTCAACTTTTTATTTTCCTCTGTTTTTCTTGGTAAACAATAAAAACAGAATTCATATAAATTAATGAAATTGTAATTATTATTACCTTGACTGATGTGTATATGTGTACAATGCTTTGACCATCCACGGGCTGGCTGACATGGCAGCCAAAGGTGGAATTCCTTCATCTGTACTTGATGTGAAACAGTTCTGGAAGAAAGTCTCTTACATTATTGGAGGCTGTGTGTACTCACTAGATGATATTGAACATGGGGTCCTCAGAGGTTAGTACTACGGTGGATATTTCACTTTATCTCATAAATTAATTGGGGCGGTTGGAGGGAGTTTCATGTTGCCCTGGTGCTCTCAGGGCTTAAGGGGAACAGGAAGCCGATCTGTTTTTGGCATCTGTATTGCTTCCTGTTGTTGTCGTTCTGTGTTTGTCCCATTCTGTCTTTGTTTGTTGCCAGTGGTGTCGAGGGTGGTTTCCTTCACCCATTGGGCTGGCATGTCGTCATATAAGTGAATTACCCTTGAGTATGAAACAAACAAACAAACCTGTCAACCATCAGGTATATGAGCGAGCCACATGTTTTGGCGCCAGCAATCGCAAGGGTGGTTTTTACGAGGTTTCCATAAAAAGACTAAGTGAAGTGGACAATCTGTCATATCTCATATTAGTGAAACACACTTTGAGTACAAGGGTAAACCCCTATTAAAGAAACAATTTCGAAAGTGTTTAAATCACCACTCACTTCTGACAATCAACAATACCATCATTCTACCTCACTTTGACTGTTATGATATAATATGGTCTAACTACATGTAAGATAAATCTCTTCTTTTAAAGGGTGTCTGGGAAGAACAGTTATTCAACTGACAGAGTACTTGTTGCATTTATTAAATGACCGGTAATACCCTCAGAAAATAAAACTATATATATATATATATGTATAATTCTTGGAGTTGGGACTTTGGTCTATGAATACATGTATAAAGCTGCAAAGAATCCAAAAGAGAGCTGTGGGTGTCAAACATAATGAACGCAGGCGATTGCACATAGAGGAAATATTTGTAAAACTTTTCGGGTCTGTAAATTGGTACATATATATGTGTTTAAAGGTAAATGTCCTGAACATCTCCAGGACCTCGAAAGTTCTCGAAAAACCATATTTTCTTTCAAGGGCTGTGGAAAAGTTATGGAAATCCATTGGCTTGCTATCAAAAACGAGTTAGTGGAAAAAACAACGAATGTTTTTCCGCTGAGAGGTGATAAATTAAAATTCAAGATATGTATGAAGTATTATACATTGTAAGCTTTTCCCAGTTTACTTATTCATTTCAATGTGATTTATTTTACTTTTTAAATAATTATAATATATATTATTCCATCATTTCTTTCCAGATTCTGACCCGTTACCATTATGTTCAGAATGCTGCTCCAGGGTTCATATTGGACATGGCAGACTCAGCCGCCATAGAGTGACGGACCTCACATTTAGGGTCAGTTGGTACAAATGATTGTATTTTAGATTAAGATTTCTAATTGTAGACATATGTAATCAACTGTCCTGAGATGAGAACAATTATTAAATTTATTGATACATGTAGAAATATCAGGATTCATTAAGTGTGTTTTCTAGCCTGTGATGTTGGGAAGTAGGCCTACAAGTTATTTCTATGATTGTCCAAAACCAATCTGGATTTACCAATTTCATAGACTCCCCAAAGTGTTTGACTAAAATGGCACTTCACAGATATCGAATGAAGTTATTTAATTGTTAAGTTGTTTTGTGTGGTAAACTTGCAACTCCAATAGATTAACATTTATATATATGGTGAGTCAATGTGTTTGGGGGTTTCTTTTAAAACTCTTGTTAAGAGTGATCTTGACTTTTTATTTTACTTGTACTCTCAAAATTTCCTTTATTAGGGACTTTATGCTCCGTCTCGTCCATTGACAAGTTTGGTCTCGTCCATGAACAAAATGTGTCTTGTCCATGGACAGTGTCAGAAAATATTAAATAAAACTTTCATTCCAACATTCAAAATTTAAATTGGGTTTCAGAAAGTGTTAAAATATTTAAACTGCAATCTCTTCCTGTGAGCTCTGCTGTTGAGTTCTCGGCAGAAGGTGTGTATTAACACTACCGAATGGCAGCTTTTCACACAACCATTATGTGGAGAGTTGATTTTAGTACACCAGGCTTTTAGCATTATTTATGATTGACGGCAGCACCAGGGTGGGAAATTCACGGCAGCAACGACGGCATTTGCCGTTGTGGCCTCTATCAACTGCCGCGATGCCCTGTGAAATCTTCAGCTATCGAAGGCAACATTTTGCCGTGCCCTTTTCCTCAAGTGCCATCCTATTGGATTACTCATTAGTGTATTATTATAAAAAAAGGAAACATATTTTCACTTTTTGCGAATTGAAAGGGGAATTGTTTACTTAAATTCGTAATTAAGACCGCTTGGCGATCTCTACAAGCATCGACATCGTTTTACATGTAGTCAGATCATGGCATGCATGAAAGTTTATCATGTAAGAGTTGTCTCCCGTGAGGAACTATCCTATTCTTATGGAGAGGGGTGTTTTGCCAGCACAGTTCTTATTGTGATTAATAATAGCAGTTTTTGTTAAAATATATCGAATTCATGAACAAATTCAGATAAAGCTTGACGTTGTTTAATGTATAACACAATTGGTAATCAGATTTAGAGTTGCATTGATTTTTAAAAAATCGAAAAGGGTTTTGGAAGACATAATTATAAATTCAAGATGGCGGATATCGGTGATATCGAAAGTGACGTTTCTCTGCATGTTCCAAAATTAGAATGAATGATGTTAGGAACAAAATCTATTTTTATTAATGATGTATCGATAACATAAACCTCCAAACAACCCACCAACGCCACCAAGATGCTTGGTACCACCTGTAAATGCCTAGCAGCTTAATTTTTGTCAAATCACCACTTCTGCTATTTATGTCTCATAACTCCTCAACTGGTCAATAAAATGACAACTCCAATGAAACAGCTTTATCGTCAATGAAGTATATACTGCATTCAATTGATGCTAATTAGATCTAGCTTCTAGCTACAATGTGCAGTGCAGTTTAGGCTGCATGTGAAATGTAGCTGTAACTTGCAGATCAAATCATTTACATGCATCATGTATATGCATTGATGTTAATAAATTGGTAACATTGTCAATAAATCTTCTTTTTTGCTATTTGAATAGTTTGAAAGTTCAAAATACTATAGCAAGGCTTACTTTAAGTATAAAATAGGCCCTCAACCAATGACCAAAAGGGGTGCTTTAATCTAGATTTATTTGCAATTGGAAAATTAATTGCGGTGTATAATGCCTTGGTGCCCTATCGTCCATATCATTTGTTGCTGTGGTGCCCTTTTGCTCTATCAAAAAATGCCTTAATGCCTCTGTTCTTTTTGGGTAACGGAAAGCAGATTTGTTTGTGATGTAATGTTCTGTCTTTGTGTCCGTCGTCATAAAAGTGAAATACCCTTGATTACAACGTTAAACACCAAACAAACAAACAACAAACTCAACGCCCATGGAAAAAATGCAAAATTTCTACGGCCATTACGGCAGCCATAGGATTTTACACCACATGATTTTCCTGAAATGGCTAATCTTGCAAAGCTAAGAGCTTACCTCTCGGTTTTCCATCATATTTAAAATAAAAAAAGGCAGAGTAATTGTAAGAAGTGGACAGATGTCTTTTAGAATAAATGAGTCGCAATCGTAGGGGGTGGTCTTATTAAGTTTTCTCTTTCTTTTCCACATGACTTGTAAGACACAGTATTAACTGGAAAACCATTTGTAGTATAAGTGAAATACCATTGAGTATGACGTTAAACTCCAATCAAACATGGGATAAAATTACCTGCCTTGCCAAGACTTGTAGACTCCCCTTGTTAGAAAATATTCATTATACAGGTTATCTATCACCTGCTTGATATGAGTCATAAGCATGGGTAGTACAGTACACAAGCTCAAACTTGAATTGGTGTCAGTGAAATCAACTAACTTTGACGTCACCTATTGTGCTAGCACGGTAAACACATCAAACAGTAATTTTGTGACATTAGTCTGTTTTCTGGAGGTCTTGATTCATTGGAATAAAATTTGTATATAAAGCCTTTAGAACTGAATGTTTATGAAATTGTTCTTGATAAGCAGGTCAATCAATAGCATACATTATCAGATTGGAAAACAGTTGATATTTTCCTGCATAATGAAATACATTATATCTAGCCCACAGAAGTCATTCATTTAGATTAAAAAAGATAGGTACCTGGGTTTCAGTTGGGGTGAATGCAAAGCTGGTTTATTGCAATCTTTATATTATTGGACTATTTATTGTGTCCTGTGATTGTCTCAATCTTGTCATTGTTCTTTGTCATGGGTAATTTTTATGAGTGATATGACCTTAAGAACCAGACAACATGTAATATAACATAATATATACTATATGATAACATTATATACACTTATAATAACATTCTTGACTATGCTTCAGATGCTTCCATAGTTAAACAGAAAAATGTTATATTTTTATTAGTTTTGTATACTTAAACTAGAAATGTCCTATTAACCATTTGATATGAGGAGTACTGAATGATCTCAATATGACTCATTCTGTCCTGCTGATATCACCTGAATATTGACATATCAATTGACACAAAAAAAGATAAAACCTCCCTTTTATTTTATAGGTAACTTTAGTTTAATCATGTGTCATTCTTTATTTTTATTTAACCTAGGATATGAATTGAGACTAATACTGCAGGGGTCGAAATAACGGCCGGACATCGGACATGTCCGGTCAAAATGCTATGGTCAATTTTTTTTTTTTTTTTTTT